>BMAV01002597.1:0-53980 GCA_019973955.1 Trichonephila inaurata madagascariensis | reverse complement strand
GCTTTTTTTTCATATAATGTTACCAAAAGGCCCGGATGATTTGTAATACAGCGATAAATCTAATTTAAACAATGCTGATCAATTATTAATGGGACAAATTAAACGTTAAATATTAGTAGTTAAGTAGATTTAATTTTATACTAATGTCTAAATACTGAAAAGAAAAAAAACATTCTTGTGTGTGAAATATATTATGCTCAATTTTACTAACTAATTTTACTCATTCTATAATTTCTGTTCATTTAATTTTGATTTTTTTCAATATTCGAAAATGAGGTGAAAAGAATCATAAAATAAGAGTATTGAAATTGTTGAAACTTTTTTAATAATTTCTTCGTGAACTTTTAAGACATTTTCCGTAATTTAATAAGCTAAAAAGTACTTTAAAATTTTCAAGAAATTAGTCTCCAAAAAAGATTAATATTTGTCAACAAAACTTATATAGTAAAATTTAAATAAATCCTGAATCTTTTGGTATTGATTGGGATAAAATGGGATGTGTCTAAAGTTGTATTTTTTCCCTACATTCAAGGCACCTTCCTACTAACAGTGATAATTGATAAAACAATACCATGTTCAATCAATTGGAAAAACCATATGCATACTGAAACATGTTAATGCTACAATTCATACAAGAACATTTCCCAAAACAATAGTTTTATTTATGTACATAATGGTTGACCACCTTTCAAAGCAGAATTTTTAAATGGGGTTTTAGTAGTTGACTATATTGTAATGACATAGATAAAGCTTTTCATTTTTGGTTAAAGTGTTGAAAAAGTTAGCCCTTTGGATTCGGCGACTGGAATCGATCGCCAAACAACTCTATAAAATGCATTACTGATAACTTTATTAATGAGAAATAAAAAAAAAAATATATTTATTTTTATTGTAAAATTCCACTTTGCAATTTCTCTTAACACCTATCGCTAAATTTTGCTTGGCGCCTAATTCTATTGCTAAAAATTAACTTCGCCAAAGCACCCCTCCCCAATTCTACACTTAAAAAATAGGGGGGGTTTTAAAAAAGAATGATGCTTACAAATAAATTTTTTGCCTGGAATAAATCAAACAATATGACTTATGAATCAAGTAAATTGCTTTTATATAATCCGTCAAAATAAAGTAAACATCAATTTACCATATCGCTTAGTTGGCAGTCAACTGTACAGGGAGTGTAATTAGTAATTTTACCAACTTATTTAACTTATCTTTTATTAAAACAAATCATGTACTTTTAGTTTTTCAAACAAGAGAAAATCAGTTAAGTATAATAACAACAAATAATCGAGTACTCATTTTAATATGTGCTCCTCCGGTGAAAGTGGTAGATACAAATATAGTTCGTAGATTTAAGAAATTAAATTTGTTTTGAACCTCAATTTTTAAAATATGTAGCCGGTATATAAAAAAGTTTCTGTTATCCTGAATATGTTTTTTTAAATTTGTCCGAGAGCATTAATTAACATTTTGGGAGGTTTTGATTTACTGTAACGAATCAAATTCGATCGAAGCATGCCGTCAAATCTGACACTAGCATATTTATTTCAAGATAAGAATATCGACGTGCTCATTTTTGAGTATGTCTTTTTTCTCCGTGTAGAGACTTCCATGGGGCTTGTCTTGCAGTGGAAAGTTTTTCAAAGGAAGGTTTACGATTCGAAATTGACACTCTGAGCACTTTTTCTATATTTGGCTGAGATCTATATTTTATCTTCAAAGTAGCCACCGCATTTTTTAAGACAAGAAGAAACGCGGCCCTAAAATGAGTGTAGTTAAAAAAAAATTTGAGTGGTTCTCAAAAACGAAAAATTCGAAAGGAAAAGAAATATAATATTAATAGCAACTATGAAAAATTGGATAACTTTTTAATATCCGCAAGTTCATCATCTTGTGCAAATGCTAATAGTAGTAATGCCAGGGAACTTGATGAACAAATCCGGGAAAGTGAAATTTAATCCACAAAGAAAAAACACAGTTTCGGACACTTCAACTAATAAGGATACTCTATCTAAAAAAAAAGGAGTCAGAAAATGAAAACGAAGAAACGAAATTGATTAGAAATGATTTTGCGCATTATGTAGGTACGCCCATAGATGCAGATTTAAGGGAAAAAATTTTTAAAAATTTGGGGCCCATACCAACCAGAAGGAAATTTTCCCAAAAAACATGCCAAGGGGAAGGAGCTTTTCATCATCTTATTATAGTTTCATATCCAAGGCAGGACAAAAGATCCAAAGGAAATGGCTGTGCTATTCAACACGACTTCATGTTGCTTACCGTCAGGTATGTCGGCTTTTCGCTGATGGAACAAATATGTATTTTAAGAAGCCTGGTGTAAAGGTGAATAATCAAGGGAATATAAAAAATAAAGAGCATGAAAATTCTATAATTCATATCCAAGCATTTCGCACATATGACATCTGGAAACAAAATAAAACGGAGGATTCATTATTGAAATGCAATTTTAAAGAAGTTAATAAGGTTAGCCACAAATCTTACAAAGAATCATAGACGTTACAATGACTCTAGCAAGGTGCAATCTTCCTTTTCGGGGACATCGAGAAACTCGAGATTCGATTCAAAGGGGAAATTTTTTGAATATAATAGACCTCTTGGCTCTAAATATGACCCTCTTCTCAATGTTCATTTGTCAGAAAAAAGAATTCAGAAATATCTTAGCTCTTATATCTTATTATAGGCTCTAGAATAAAAGAAAATATTGTTAAAAATATAAGGAAATGTTTTTTTTCTCTATTATTCTGGACACGAAAACAGGATATTTAAAAAAAAAAGACAAATTAAGTACACTCTGGTGTGCAAAACTTAAGCAACAGGTGGGTTTATTGCCATAACTTCACGAAAAATCATCTGAGAGACATAAATTCTGAATGAGGAGAGTACTATGTACGTAAAGGATGACGAAAAACATCGGGGTGAAAAAGGGAATACCGCATACGGTTTTAATCAAACAAAAACAAGCTTTATTGAACGCATAGTATCGTGACTCATGATTGTCTATTCAACAGGAAGAACAAGCAGATGTTCCTTAATATGGTACATGCCCTCCCCTTTCTACAATGGTTGCTTCGCACCGTCTCCGCATACTCAGAACCAGCTGGTGCAACATCTTTTGAGGTAGGAGTGCCCATTCCTCAATCAACATCTGTTTGAGTTGTTGTTCTCGGATGATGAAAGCGTGTGGCAAAAACGTCTCCCCAAAGCATCCCACATGTTCGATGGGATTTAAATCTGGGGAGCACGCTGGCCAATCCATTCGAGTGATATTTCCCCAGCAGCTCCTCAACAGCAAAGTGCGATGTGGCCGTGCATTATCATCCATAAAATGAAGTCGGGCCATTGGCACCTCGGAAAGACGCACATGGGGAAGAAGTACCTCCTCACAATAGCGATCCCCGGTTACAGACCCTCTGTCGAAAATGTGAAGCTCAGTTCACCCGCTCAGCATAATGCCTCCCCAGACGAGAACTCCCGGACCAAGGTAACGGTTCTTTCCGGATGTTATGGGGATAAACCGGGTCCCGATCTCTCTCCAAATCAAAACGCGTTGAGAATCGCTTCTGGCACTGAACCCACTCTCATCCGTAAAAAGGACACGACTCCATTGATCAGTTGTCCAGTTTTGTGCCCCTGGCCTTAAACGGTGGCTTCGTGCCAACTTCAACAGGAGGCAGCGTTCGGACGGCGGGCGAACAGGAACCCTTTTTGAAGGCGTCTGCCACGTAAACCACGACACTTGTCGAGCCGTTGCTGTACAGAGTTTCTGAGCAATGGGGCTGTGACTGCTGCGACCTTTTCGCCTGCAGGATGATATATCGGTCACCCCCCGCTGTTGTCGTCCCCGGGGGGCCACCCCCAAACCCTTTTCTAACAGCTGTCCCTTTGGGGTTTTGGGGAACGCTTTCAAGAGCGCGAAACGACACTTTTGTTGTTTCCAAACCGCGGCTCCCCCGGTGACAGTACCCCCCTTTTCCCCGCTTTCCGATCATTGTTCCACGTGAAGTCGCCCAGGGGGGATTTTTTTCACCCCTATTTCACAAACTGACTCACTGGCCTTGCAGCAAAAGGAATTGCGTCTCCGTCCTTCTTTTTTTATTCTACCGTTGAGCAGCCCCGCCGACATCCGCTTTTTGGGTTACGCTCACACGCTTCGGGACTTTTTTGTTCCTGATTTTTTGCATACGAACGTTTCACTGATTTACGTGTTCACTTTTATTTGATCTCTGGACCCCCCTTTTCTGCAATTTCTTTTTGGGTTTATCGGGCAAAATTTTTTACATTGTTGCTTAATTTTTGGGCACCCCAAATTAAAATTAAAAGGTATGTAAAAACCCGATGTTACTGATAATAATGAGCCTGATAATACCAAATTTTAACAAAACGTTTTTAAAGGTTTTATTGAGGAAAAACCGGACTGAAAAAGTCTGGAAAGAAAACTTTAAATTTTTGGGGGAAGTGTCGAGAAAAAAAGGATATCAGGGGGGCACCCAACATGAGTGGAGCGATTGGGGATTACAAAATTAAAGGAAAAAACAACTAAGAAAATTAGCCCCATTAAACACACAACCTCAATTTTGTTTTTAAACTATGGGATGTAATAATGTCCCTTTCATGTAAGAAAATTTTTTAATGATTTTTTGAAAAAAATTTAAAATTTTTTGGGACTCAGCTTTAAAAAGGTGGGGGAAAAAAAACCGTGAACAATTATCAGTTACTAAATGTAATACATGCGTTGGTGAAAATTTGGGATAAAAAATTAAAATTTTACAATGAGTAAATAACATTAAATTTACATAAAATTTTTAAAAAAAAAAATAAAAATTTTTTTTAAAATTTTTTCTTTACACATAATATAAAAAAATATTTTTTATTTATATATTTTTGAAAATTATTTTAAGATATATTTTTCAAGGTGTGGAATGGGTTTCCCCCAAAACATTTTAAACATTTTTCCCTTTTCCGGGGGTGAAAAGCATTTCACCACTGATTTTTTACAGAAATAAGAAACCCAAATGGTCAAAATTTACTTTTTTAACCCCCACCCCCCTAAAAAGAAAAAAAAAGAACTGAATTACTTTTTACCCTTTTTACAACTGTGACAGCCCTTTAAAAATGCCCCCTTTCTGTGGGGGGAGATCGCTTCCCCGGGAAATACTCAATGTTTGTCATTTTGAGAAAGAAAAAAAACGCAGACCCTATACCAGAGGTTTCAAACTTTTTTTTTTCTAGCCCCTTTCCCAAAAGTTTTCCCGGGTTTTGGGGGTGAACCCTGCTTACCAGTAGTTCACCGGAAATTTTTTTAAAGGGGGGTAGGGGGGGTAAAAAAGTTCCCCCAACCCGTATCATGCCCTTTTGATTGTGTCGTTTTTTCGGGAAAAAAATACAGAAAAAACCCAATTATTGAATAAATAATTAGCAAAATTAATAAAATTAATCATTAATATCAAATACTTAGTTAAATTTTTACGTCCCTATACTTAGAATTATAATAAATTTGGGAAAAAAAAATCAAAGGGTTTTGGGGGGCTCCGGACCCCCCCTTTTTAAACCCCACTGCTGTTTACCTAATATTGAATTTTTGGGATTTCCCAAATTTTAATGACAGGTGAAAAGATCTACTTACTTTTAAACTATTTAAAAATTTCAAATTGGAAGGAATTTGGGGTTTTTAAAAAAAAACTTAAAAAAAAACACATTAATTAAATTTAAAATTTTTTAAGTAATACATATAAAAACGAGAACAAACAAATGTTTTTAAAGAGAGGAATAAATCTGGTGCTTCAGTAAAAATTTTTTCCCAACATTTGGAACAAAAGCCTCGTGTAGTTTGAACAGGGGCGACGTTAATATTCCTCACCCACTATTCATTGTTCATTTGAAAGCCGAACGAATAATTCTTTTCCCTCAAATTTCCCAAATTCATCATTGATAAAAGTGTCGAAATAACAATCCAATTTTGACATATTCTATGTTGTAAAATGTAAATGAAAATTCAATTTTTAAGTCACATACTGAAATTAAATTTTAGTAACAATAATAATAATTTGATGTTAATGTCTTTTCGATAACAATGAAAATTAAATTTATATAATATAATTGTAGGTTAAAACGATTTTGGTCTAAAAAGAAAATTATAAGCTTTTTTTCCTAATTCATTTCAAACATATTTTTTAAATTTTTTTACGCACGTGTGTGTGTGTGTTTTTCATAACCAAATAACAGTTTCATATAAATGTAGTAACACAAAAAAATAGATTACACTATGGGGGTATCCTGTTTAAAAAAATGTAGATGGTAGAAACAAATTGTATTTAAATTTAAACCCTGAATTGCCTTATAAGAAACACTCATCGAGAACAAAAAAGTTTCGATACGAGTCTTTGAAAAAAAACGTCTTTTTTTCTGTGAAAATGGTCATATGGGAGCATTTTTTCAAAATTGTTATAATTTTTTTTAACTTATTTCCATTTTTATTTTAAAAATTTAAAATGTTTTTTTCTGGTTTTCCCATGAAAAACAAAAAAACCCTGTGTACTACAATTCCATTTTAAACGACATAAACTGAAGAAAAAAAAGTATCTGGTGTCTCCTTTTGGTCCCCCCCACAATGGAGGGGGGGATAAACCCCAATTTTGGGTTTTAGGGACTGCTTGCCCCCGTTTGCCCTTCTTCACTGTTCAAAGACGAAAAATTTCTCATCTTTCATTTGCAAGCAAAAAAATTTTGCATTCTAGCTGATTGTGTTTCCCTTTTGTTTTTTGAAAATAATTTTCCCCCCCGTTTTTTTTTTTTTTTTCACCCAAAAAAATAAACCCTTGGGTTCTTCATATTTTTTAAAAACCGGGGTTTTTTTTGGTTTATGTTATTTCATTAATTTAAAACTTAATGAAAACCCAAATTAAAAAGTAACATAAAATACATATACTTAAAAAGGGAGCCCCCTTATAACGGGGGTTATTTTATTAAATCAGTAAATAATTTTTTTATTTAATTCCTTTTTTTATTTAACGGCCAAAAATATTATATACTACGTTATTTTTTTAAAAGCCCCTTTTAAAAATGGGGAAAATTTTTAAATAATTAATTTTAAAATTTTTTTTCAGAATGATCCATAAAAGATAATTTCTACTTATCTTTAAAACCCTTTTTCCAAAAAGCAACCCTGGGTTTTTCAATTTTCCCAAAAGTGTCAAAATGATGAGGCAATTAGATTTGCCCTATGCTGGGTATGTGGGAAACCCAAAATTTTTATTCATGGTTTTTGGGTTTTCCAAAATAAGATTTATTATTAAACCCCCTTACATTACAAAATCAGAGAAGCTCAAAGAATAATTGGTTCGTTTTTTTAAGAAAATTCAAGCTGTTTTCCCAAACCCCAGGGAAAAAAAATTTTTAAAAATTAGATTTTTAAAACAAAGTTTTTTGTTTTTTTTAAAAATTTTTGTGTTTTTCAATTTTCTTTTGGGAAATATGAAAGGTTTTCTTTTTCAATTTTCCCTTTTGAAAATTGAAAATTTTTTTAAATATTTTTTGGAAAAAAAAGTTTTTTAAATTTGCAAATTTTTCCCCCCTTTTTAAAAAAATTTAAGTTTTTTTATTTTAAAATTTCATTTTCTTCAGGTTTTTTTTCTATTTACGTTTTTCTCGGAATATTTTAAGGGTTTTTTTTAAAAATTTAATAAAAAGGGTTTTTAAAATTCCCAAAATTTGTTAATTTAAAAAAGGAAAACAATTTGAAAATTAACCCCATGAAATATAATATAGTCGGCCCCCCATTTTGCGAACCCCACCGCAAAATTTTTTTAGAACCAAAAAATTTTTTGATTTTTTTGTCAAATAACCTTTCCCAAAAACAAAATGCATTTTCCCTTTTCGAACTTTTTCTTTGGGGTTCGATTTTTTCTCTCGCTTTTGAAATATTTTGGGCCTAAAGTGATGTAAGAGCAAGAAAATCATTTGGGAAAAGATTAATTTGAATTGGGTGAAAAAAATGCCCCCGATGAGGGTTTTTGGCACCGAAAGATGCGTGGGAAAGAAAAAAAATTTTAAAAAAAAGAAAAAACCCAAAAAAAAATTTAAAAGAAAATTTAAACCCGTTTTTTAAATTGAAACGCATTCTTAAAATTACCGGGGCGTTTTGGGGATGTTTAAAAATTTCCTTTTGGGAAAATTGGGAAAAAGTTTTTTCCCTTAATCATAAACCAAAAAATAATTTTTTGGGTTTAAAAATATACGGAAAGGTTTTTTTTTCCCGTTTTTCCAGGTTTTTTGATAGGTAAGATATGTAAAATAAATAGATATTAACTTTCAAAAAGGTGTTTTGGGAAAAATTTAAATTTTTTAAAAAAATGTATAATTTTTGTGAATTTTTTGTTTTAAAATGGTTTTTAAAAAATTGAAAATTAAAAACATTTCAAGAAATTTTCAAAAAACGAACTTTTTTAGATTTGTGGGCGACTGTAATTTAGTGAAATTTTTTTCATATTTTGGGGGATCGGGAAAAAAAACTTTTTTTGTAAAAAAAGAAATATATCTGTTTGAAAAACAAAATACAAATTTTTTGTTTGTTGGGTTTTTTTTAAAAGTAAATTTTTTTGTGAAAGACTTTTTGAAATGATTATTTCGATGAGTTTTAACATGCAATTTTTTAAATCTTTGTTTTTAAAAATGAGCAGAAAGAAATTTATTACATAATAAAAAAAAAGAATTAAATACGCCAAGACAAATATTTCATCTTTTTCCCCTTTAAACCCCATGGGCAATGTTTTTGATACCCCAAAAAAATGTTTCACTTGTGGATATCACAAAAAAATTTCCACGGTTTAACCAAAAAATATGGGCTGCCCACCCATTTCTTAGGCAATTTTTAAAAGTAGAATAGTTCGTTTATTTTATCAAAAAACGCATGCGTTTTGGGAAAACCCACTATATCTGTCAAATTTATTTCTTAACCACACCCCCTTGCTATGTAACGACGGGTTATCTTTTTAAAGCATTTCGCTTTGACGTCATCCGAGTTGCAAACAACGCCATCTGTTGGATAAAAAGGGAGTTTTTGAAAATGCGGGGGTCGGCCTTAAAAAATGGCTTCGGCTTTTGATTTCTTAATTTTGTTTACATTATAGAAGAATTTTTTAAAATTTTTTTTTTTGAATTTTTAGATTTCTGCGTTACCAAATTATTTATTAAAGGCATATTTCCGTAAAAAAACTAACAACTGGTTCCAAATTACATACAAAATGAATTTTAGTTTGGGTAATCTTTTGGGTTCTCCCAATTTTGTAAACTGCAGTTCAGTAATACAAGGATAACACCAGTTATTTAATTTTCCTAACTTGCATATTACACTACGTAAAAAATTTGTCGAGTATCAATTCCATTATTAAAAAAATGCAGCATACTTTAATATTTGATATGAGCAGGGGCGCACACAAGGAGGGGGTCTGGGGTTCCGGAGACCCCCTCCCAAAGCCCTGGATTTTTTACGATTGATTATATATAATTCTAAGTATATAATACGTAAAATTTAATTAAGTATTTGTTATTAATGATTAATTTTATTAATTAATGCTAATTATTTATTCAATAATTAGTTTTTTACTGTGTTTTGTTCCCGAAAATCGACAAAATCAAAAGGAACATGATACAAGATTGGTGAACTTTCGATCCCGGACCCTCCCTTGAAAAATTCCTGTGTGTGCTACTGACCCTCGGTATTGCTTTTAGGATGCGATGTAAATAAAAGTCTAATCAAATCAGTTTTTTAATAATTGTGTGTGTGTGTGTGTGTGCAGTTAGTTTTCAAGTATGTAACATTTAGCACAATTTATATTTTTATGTGATGATAAAGCAAGAGAATAATATGTATGAGAAAAATTAATAATTTTAGTGATGTACGCGCGAAAATAACGTTGTTCTTGCAAAAATTGGCTAAAAGCAATTTTACTCAACTCTTTTTGTTCAGTAGGTATGCTAAACTATGTTTGAATAATGGGATAATAGCCTTTGTCGCTCCATATCCCACAAAAATAATAACTGTAATGTTTGAATAACAAAGTTTGAAAGTTTTTTAACGTCACTTTTTTTTAACTTTTTTTTTCGTGAATAGTTTTGTGCTGACAAATTAATTTTTGAGTTAGTAACATTTCAAGATAAATAATATTTTGATACAACATTCTGGGATTTTTTTATATTTATAAAATAAACTTTTTGTTTAATTGTGGTTGAAAGTAAAATGTGAGGTAACTAATGCAATATGCAAAGTTATGCAACTTTTAAATATGCAATAACTTTTTTTAGAAAATTGTGGGTTAAGGAACACATGAATTTAAATATCTTTCCAAAGTAAGTATGCAAATTTTATTTTAATGTTTACATCGATATTCAAACTAATTAAATTGTAATATTTTGTCTTTAATTGCAGTTGAAATTGGTTAAATTACTGAAATATTGTTAAATCTTGCATGGACACTAAATAAAGTACTAGCTTTAAGATCAATAATTCTTTATTTAAATTATTTGAAAAGTACGCAAAAATACCTGAGAACGCGCAAAAGCAGATGCATTTCCACACTCTACTCTTGGGGCGGGGAGGGAGAAAGAAGAAACGGACATGGGATGTTTTTATTTTTATTACGTGCCAGCTGCAAGTTCGTTTAGCCTCGGAAAGAATCATACAGGTCGGAAGGAATGCATACAGTGACCGGATGGAATGGTCAACTAAAGATCCTTATCAGAAACAGGGGTTCCTATTGGAACAGTTTTTGCTTGAACAATAGAGAAGGGTCGTTTTATCTTAGAGGTCGAATGCGACGCAGTACCCGTTTGCAATATAGGGACGTTTCTTCCGCCGAAGAGGCAGGTGGTATTTAAGGTCGACGGTCCATGTTCCAAAAACTACCTTTATCCAACAGTGGCGTTGTTTGCAGCTCGGATGACGTCAAGCGATAGTCCTTGTAAAAGATAACTCGTCGTTATTATAGCAACGAAGTTGTGGTTAGAAATGATTGACAGATATAGTCGATCTCAGGAGAACGCATGCGCAGTTGCAGTAAAATAAACAAAATATTCAATTTTTAGAATTGTTGGAGGAAATGGGTGCGCAGTCTTTTTTCTTTTTTTAATCCGTGCAAATATTTTGGGATATCCACAAGTGAATGAACAAGTACGTTTACATTTTCTTGGGTATCATAAACATTGCCCATGGGGTTAAGAATAAAAAGATAGAATATTTGTCTTAGCGTATTTAATTCAATTTTTTTTTTTTTTTTTTTTTTTTGTTTGATAGTATGTAATAAATTTCTTTCTGTTCAAATCTTAGATACAAATTGTATTTGAAATTTATATGTAAGAATACTCATCAGGAAATAATCATTTTCAATTTTAAGTCTTTCTGAAAATGTTACCTTTCTAAAGAAAATAACCTAGAGCAATTTTTTCACAAATACTTTGTATAATTCTGTTTACAAACACATCTATTTCTTGTTTTAAAATTAATGTGTTATTATTTCCGATACGCATGAAACACGACTAAAAATTTCACAAAATTACAGTCGTCACTAAACCCTGAAAAAGTTCGTTATTTAGAAGAATTTTAGGTAGAATGATTTATCTTTCAATATAGTTTAAAAACCATACAAAACAAATTTTGAATTCACATAACTATACATTTATTATAAAATTAATTGTTCACACACACCTTTTTTGTAAAGTTAATATCTATTTATTTTACATATCTTTACCTATAAAAAGAATTCGGCTAGGAAAACAGGGGAAAAAGCTTTGTCAAAATGCTCAGTATTTCCAACTTTACAAAAGTATACATTATGATTAACAAAGAATTTAATAACATTTTCAATTTTAAGCCTACAAAGTAATTTTAAACATGCATATTTTATGACCAGTAATTTAAGAATGTGTGTCCTTCAATTTAACTACTGGTTAAGTCTATTAATTTTGTTTTGAGTTTTTTTCGTTTTAAAAAATGTTTTCTCTCGCATTCCTCATCTTTGCAGTGCACAGAATACCTCATCGAACATTTTTTTTTTCACACAATTCAAGTCTAATGGTTTCAAATGATTTTACTTGCTCATTTACATATGTAGTCGAGAAAGCATATTTCAAAAACAGAGAAAAATCGAATCCAAGAAGAAAGTTCGATAAATGGAAAATGCGCTTGGATTGTTGGAGGTTATTTGACGAAGAAAATCATAAAATGTTCTTGGTTCCAGGAAAAGTTCGTGAAATAGAGAAATTCGCACGACAGGAGTTCGCAAAATGGAGGGGCCGACTTATATTATATTCATCGAATTAATTTCCAAATCAAGCTTCCTTTTATTACACTTCTTTAAATCATTTATGGAATTGAAAACCTGTTTCTTATTTGAATTTTGATAAATGTTCTTATATAGATAATCCGAGAAAAAGCATGAATATTGTTGTTTTGGAAACCTGGAAGAAATATGAACATTTTTAAAAACATAAACTTAAATGTTTTAAAAATGTAGCTAGAGTTCTCAGATCCACAAATTTATATAAGCTTTTATAGAACAGATATATATATATATATATATATATATATATATATATATATATATATATATATATATATATATATATATATATATATATATATATATCTCTCTCTCTCTATCAAAAATTTCAAAATTATCTTGAACAGAAAAAAAATTTTATTGAATAGAAAACCCTTTCATATTTCAAAATGAAAATCTGAGGAAAACACATATAAAATTTGTAGAGAGCATAAATCAGGGAAACTAATAATGTCTGTAAATCTCTAATTTTTAATGCATTTTATTCCAACTGAAAGAAGGTTGGGCTTGTGAAGCCTCTATAGAACAAAAATGTTTTAACCTAGTATATCATACAGGAGACTAATCTCTGACTGCAATATAATGGTATTAATAATAAATATTATTATTGTTGTTATTAAAAATCAATAACTGTATGAATCAAAACTTGAATTTTACTTTACATATGCAGCATAGGTAAGTCTAATTGACATACATCACTTTGACACTATTGGTACTGCAATTGATGGTTAGCTGTTCTGTGATAAAGGTTTAATTTTTGATAAGTTTGTAATTATCTTTTTTATGGATCATGTCTGCTGAAAAAGAATTAAGTGAGTATTCTCGCGGTTTCATTTTTAATTTATTTTAAATAAAATAATGTAGTATATACATACATATACATTACATACGTTCAATAGTATATTAATCACTTGAATTAATGTAAAATTACATACGGATGTATAAAATAACACACTTTGTTATAGTAATTTCAATAACTTTATTAGTATATGTGTCGCAGGGAAACTTGATGAAAATTAGAGCTTTCATACCAATCTAAAGGAGATGATCAATTCACACACGATGTTAAAAATGACGTCTCTTCGAAGTCTTTTTCTTGTTGTAAGTATTTGAATCAATTAAAAATAATTAATAACCTTCTAAATAATTCAAGTTTTGCACATTTTTCTAAAACATTTTTGGTGGGGAAAAAATTTAAAATATGCATGAAATTTAGGGGTTTTTTTTAATTTTTTTTTTATTTCGAACAATTTAAATACGTTGTAAACAATAACATAACTTACAAAAAAAAACCCCTTTTTTACACTTTTATGCTGCAAATTTTTTATTTGCCCATCACATTTATTTTAAATCTTTGGTGGGATCAGTATTAATGCAAAGAAGTAATAAATAATTAAAGCTAGTATTTGTGATTGTTCTATATTGGTTTTATATAGGACATTTTAGAGAACTCACGCTCGCTTCACAACTAACTGTAGGGAGCGTTAGAAGAATGGTATATAAATTTGGAAAAATGTCAATAAGTTTCTTTTCAAAAAATCCATTGAACACTTAGAGTTTTGAATGAAGACACCTTCATTTACTAAATGTTGGTCTACGTCATCTGATTAGTAAACAATAATAAGCGCTGATGCATTCTCCAGGTGGACGTTCTTCTTACTTTGATCTTGCACAAATCCCCATCAAAAAATTTTAATTTCTTACTATATTCTTCTATTTAAATCAGGATTAGCTTGCCTAATACAACACACACACAATAAGCGTGTCTCTTTTTTTAAATTTTTATGTCCCATGCAGCTTATTCTGTGGATTTATTTGCAAATTTTGAAATAACCCGTCTCTTGTTCACATCCTCTATGTTCTGTTTCTATACTAGGTTTTAATATATTTTTTGGCTTCGTCTTGATACTGCTCGCTAGTGATTCATGTCCCTGCATTTGCTTATTGCTTATTTTTTAAATGACATAATTAACTTATTTGCTTTACAGATGTCCAAACCAGGAGCCTGTAATTTTTTGTTAACTGAATTAAATCTTTGTAAAATTTCTTCCCAAAACATAATTAAAATATCAGTTTAAAGTTTTGTTAATTTATTAAATAAATTTACTGCCTCTTTTTAAAATCAATTTTCTCATTTCTTGTCACTAAATGTCTTGAATATTCATGATATTACCATAATTATTTTTTTAAGGCTTCAAAGCGTCAAAAAGACAAGACCATTTGGTCTGACTTGAATTTTTAAAAGGTAAATTTCGGTTTAATTTCACGATTTAGAATTTCCCCACCAAGGGTCAAGAAAGAAAAAAAAACATATATTTTTTAAAAGAAACTAGGTTTTCAAATTTTTTTTATAGACCCTTTGCCATGTTTTTCGGTTTGGGGTCACCCTGTTTTAAAATATAAAACTTTTGTAAATTATAACTTAAATGTCTTTTGTCTCTTTTAAATACTTATTTTTTAATCTTAACTCAAAAAAGATTTAAATTTTAAGGGAATTTGTGTTTAAAACAGGAAAAATGGTAATGAAATTAAAATTTAATTGATACAAATCGAAAAAATTTTTTTTAAAGGAAAGGGGATAAACCTGGGCTTCAATAACTAATTTTAAAATTTGGGCATTCTCGTCAGGTATAACCCCAATCCCTCGGTTTTGGTGCCCAGTCTTTTTCTTTCTTTTATTTTGAACTTGCAAACCGCACTAAAACCCTTTCACTGGGAAAAGCAAATAAATACTCCAAAATTGGGGATAAAAAAGGCATGTGTTTTTTTAAAACCAAAATTGCTGACATCCTATCAAAAAAATTTTGCCCATTTCGATCAGTTCCTCTTGTAATATTCTTTTTTTTTTTTCAATAGCCCATTTTTGTTTTTGCCTACTGTTTTAAATTTAAATAGTAAAAGCATTCTCAAACCTAGTTTCATAATCTGAATAAAGAGCGTTTAAGTGGTGGTGAGTAATATCGGGGGGTTTTTTGGAACAGATTTGTAATTTTGAAATGGTCAAGTGATAAACCACGGGCCCCCCCTTTTCCTTCCTCCCCACACCAACGGGAGACGTTTGATTGACAAATATAAGGGCATCGCTGATCCCGGCGGGTTTTTAGTGGTACTGGGCTCAACTCGTGAAAAACCACCCAAAGATCCGATCAAACCCACCGACTACCGCCCACATGTCATGTTAAAACCTCCTCCATGGGTGTGGTGTGGAAGATAGAGGGGGCTCAGGTGTCATCCTCGTCACTTGATTATGGTTCAAAATTGGGTCGGGTTCCAAAAATCCTCGATTAACCAAAAGTAGCGTTAATCGCCTCCTCAACCCTTTTTTAAAAATTTTATTTTTTTGTTTTAATAATTTGCAAAATTTTTAAATTGTGCGGGTTTTTGAAAAAAAATTTAATTAACAAAACCTTATATAAATCAAATTCAAATGATTGGAATCAAAAAAAATGAAGTGAGAAACGATTTTTTGGGGTAACAAAAATAAATAAATAAAATTTTTTCTCCCATAAAAAAAATTTTTTTAACGGGCTTTTAAATAAAAAATGAGTTAAAAAACCACCGAAAAAACCGTTATTTTAAAAAATCTTTTTTTTTACCAGGCCCGCTTTTCCCTTAGGGGACTAGGGACATGCCTAGGGTCAAAGATTTGGGGGGCAAAAATTGGGGGTGAAAAAAAAAAAAAATTAAAATTTTAAAAAAGTCAACACTTAGTAAAACAAAGGGAATTGTTCACTTTTATTTTATACCCAAATTTTCAAATCTTCATTTCCATCGGCCAAATTTTTGAAATCGCTTGGCTTTTCTTCCCCAAATCATATTCTGTTTCATATACTGTTATTGTTGTGTTCTCAAAATTGAAATAAAATCTTTATCCAGGTTTTCCAAATGTAGCCCCTCCCAGGAGGGGTGATAACCTATTTGGGGGGGAGCAGATCTGAAAAATCGAAAATAAAAGGGTTTAAAATAATTTTTCAATTTAATAAAAAAATTTAAATTTAAAATAATTATAAAATTTTGTGTGTGGAAAAACTTATAAGAAAAAATGAATAACATTCCCACTGATGTAATACACACTACTCTTATAAATGTATCAAAACTGAACAAAGTATTTAATAAATTAATTTATCAATATTCAATTAAAACAAGTTTAGTAATTACGAATCCCCGGCTTGTCATATACAAAACTTTAAAGTTTATCTTGATAATTGGGACGGTTTATAGTTAAAGTCGTATTGTATTGTGGGTTTTTCCATCAAAATTTAATTTTAATTCATTCAATACATTGTACGCAGGGGGGTCTGCGATGAAAAATTTTGACTGAAAATTATCGCAAATATTGAAAATTTGAGAAGCACTGCTTTTTTCGAAATCTACAACATTCTTTGGGCCGTGTACCGGTGGGATAGGGTATCGGGTTGTGGCTAGCTTTTGGGACGAGTTCGGCCAGTACCACTAAAGCCGCCTTTAGGGCAAGCGATGGACGCTAAATTTGTCGAGACCGAAACGTCCTCCCGTTGGTGTGGTGGGGTCGTTAGAAGAGGGGAGTGCCAGCTCAGAGAGGTGTCGTCCACGTCACTTAACCATGGTACAAAATTACGAGGTTTGTTATCAATAGCCCTCTTGTTGCTTTGTATAGCAACGTTAAACATCAAATGACAATTCCTGGTTTTTCACAAACTAAGAAAGTATACACACCACGACAGTGGTCTTCAAACTGTGTTCCACGGAACCCTGGTGTTCCACGATACATACCCAAGGGTTCCACGAGTCACAAAAATAAACCGAAAGAAAAATTGTAAATGCTTATGCAAAATGGATTCACGTTCTCTATATGAAGTTTGCATCCCCACAAGAATTTAAAGCTCATTCCTGTTATTAAGAAACTGAAAATTTTATTTCAACATAATAACTTTATTTTGCAATGCTTTTTAAACTTTCATTATAATATAATAAAAGATATTAAAATGTGTTTTATTTTTTTATATTACCTAATAGATTGTAAAAATTTTATTGTTTACACTCCCGGGTTCCACGAGATAATGAATTGAACCTGTAAAAAGTTTATTAACAATAAAACCTAAATTTGCACTTCATCTTATTATTAAATTTCTTGCATTAAAAAAAATGTGCTATTTGCGTAAAAATTCCATAATAAGCCTATAGGTAATTTTTTTTTTACTTTTCTATATTTGTTTGGTGGAAATGTTAAAAACGGCACTCGTAATTATTTTTTATCAAATCGTGGTACTCTTCTCGAAAAAGTTGGCCAGCCCTGTTCTTGAAGCTCTGTGAGTAGAAAAAGTTTGAAGACCACTGTTCCCCAGAGTCACCCCACTATTAGTGCTAAAAATAGAGTCCCCCTCTCCCCCATAGCTGTCCTGTTCAAAAGATTCCCTTTCTACTGGTCATTCTAAAATTTAAGCAAAGCCTAACAGTCAGCTGATCTCAAGTTCACTTGACCGTTGCCCTTTCCAAAGGATGTCATGGGGAGTGGTTTCTTGACGTAGTTCTATGGTTACTTTATTTTTAACCCCCCTCCCCCTTTTTCATGAAAAAAAGCAGAATTAGTGTTTCTGAAGTGATTAAAGTCATTATTCGTGTAGCAAAATATTCTTTTTCATAAAATATAGTATTATTAATGTGTATTTAAGCAGTTTATGTGGTAATTTTATTCTAAAGTAACGTTTTAAAATTTTGTACATAGATTGCATACACAGGGCGCCATCTGCAGATTTTGTAATAAAGCTTTCCAAATATGGCGTCAGAAAATTCTGGAAGCAAGGATATATGTATTTTTCGTAATTTTAAAATTTTCTAGACTATTTCTGACATTTCTACCTTTCAAGGCGGATTTATATGAGTAATATACGTTCTCAACAAAAGTTTTACGCCTGAATAATGTGATTTCATTGTGCAAAAGTACCTTAACCATGTCAGTGCATTTGGCAGACCCCCTTAACCCCTCACCAACGGCTTTTCATCGTATTTTTAGCATCGACAGTAATAAATCAGGAATAGGGGAGTGGTTCAAATACTTGAAAATTACCCTTCATGTTATACTGTGAATTTCTTTTTCTTCCTATCTTAAACCATGGGTGTAAATTATGACCGTTTAAGGACAACATTGCAAAAATAAAATAATAAAAATTGCTGGGCTACACATACAATATTTTTTCAACAAATTGAAAAAAAAAATTAACTCTATATAATTTTACTAAAAATAAATTAACCTTCTTTTTATAATTTTTTAAAATTTGAATTAGATATGTATAGGTACATATTTATTTTAAATTTGTAAATTTTGTTTCATTTAGTTTGGATTTTAAAAAAGAGGGAAAAACCCAAATAAATGAAATGGATGAATTGCTTTGTTAAACAAGCAAATCGATGCGGGTCAATAGACGAGCTTTCAAAAATTAAATAGCATTAATTTTAATAAAATTGTGGTAGTTTTTGAAAAAAAAAAGTTATAGAAATTTTTAGAAATATTCCTAAAATTTCAGTTGGAAAGATAGCTACATTTTTAAGAATAACATTAAAACTGCATTTGTATTTGAAGAAATAAATTTTGAAAAATGAAATGCAAAGGGTTATAATATTTGAATTTGACTCTTTTCTCCCTATAGTGAATGTGGAGTGGTGTGGTAGTTAGAAGAATGATATACCAACTTCGTTATCGTCATCCCTTTAACAATTTACAGAGATAACATTTCCAATCATTAAATATTGACTAAAATTTTTTAATTTGAAACAAGTCTGAAAAATGTAAATAAAATTATTCAAGAAAGTAGTTAATTTTTGGATTGCAATAGTAAATTAGATGATCAAGTGTATCCTGTAAAAAATAGATATAATTTGATTTTAAAGAAAAATAAAACTATTTAGGAAAAACTGAGTGCCAGTGATAAAAAATATTCTTTTTTATAAAACATGTGTTCAAAATAATCAAAACTTGCTTAAAAAATCGATAATCCTTGCATAATTCAATTCAAGGGAATTATTGAAGGACAACCAACTAAGAAGGTAAACAATTTTATTAATCTTTCACATAAAAAAAAAAACCAAAATTTAAAAAAAATAAATAAATAAATAAAAGTTTATAAATTTTTACTGAAATAAAATTTTTAGTAAATATATATATATTTGGTATTTTAAAACCATATTTAATAAATCAAATATTGATTTTTACCTTAAAAATTATTATATAAATTTATCAAAAACAGTTTTATTGTAAAAATATCACATAAAAATAATATATAAAAAATGTATAAGATAATAAATAAAGATGTAATAAATAAAGAAGATAATAGAGAAAAACTTTTAAAAATTAAACTTTTTCATATTCAATAGTATTTTTTCAAATTTCTATAATTTTTAATTTCATATTTAAGAAACAAGAATTCCTAAATTTAAAAGAAAATATCAAAAGTTCCAAAGAAAATTGGAAATTTTACGTATAAAAAGAATTATAAATATAAAAGAACTGTTTTATGAGCGTTTACATGTACAAATTTCTTCTATTTTAATCTCTTCATTTACACTAAAATTATTACTCTAAAACTCTTTGAAAATTTGTTAGCATTCAAAATAAGCCCAAAACTGACATTAAAAATTCATTTTTTTATGTATTCTCTTTAAAAAATGTAAATATATTTCGGACTATATTATGTTGCGGAAGAACCGCATTCCACCATTTTTCTGACTCTTACTTCGTGTTGCTCTAAATCTGTGACGTAGCCAGATTTAATAGACGACAGCTACACATTTGAATGTTACTCGCTCTGTTTGGTGATCTTGGCGTATTTTGAACTGGTTAAAACCTCGAATACTGAAGAGTTCCCTTTAGAACTGATATGCTGTCTGTTAGGATGACATAGTTTTCTCTGTTTCAGTAACCCAATTTTTTAATGCAGTCCATATGGCTATAGCTTCAGCTGTGAAAATTGAAATCATTTCTTTCAGTATAAAATTTTATCGAACTTTTTTCTTGGGGATCAAAATTCCTGTTGACGTTTGATCAGAATTTTTTGAACCATCTCTGTTGCTATTATGATATTGTTATTAAAGTTTGACTGAATGTAATCATTAAACATATTGTGTATTATGTGTGATATCTGGAAAATCCTTGTTTTGAAATGGTAGTTCATGAGTATAGATGTTTATTTTGTGATTTTCATAGATTGGAGGAGGAGGGATCCACTGAAGAATATCCATTTTAGATATACATAGTTCTTGGAGCAGGTTGATTGTCTTTTGAAAAGTACTGATCTCTTTTTCTCTATATTTATGTAGGATATCCCATTTGTAAAATTTGTAGGATATCCCATCATATCCTTTACCGAGATCGGCAATTCTAATCAAAACAGTATTCCACATCAACGCCATCTAGCGTCCCTTTTAAAACGCCGTCATCAACTTATTTCGGCAGAGGCCCGCTAACACTCGTCGAGAAACGTCGTATTTCGCGCATCAGCGCCAGGCAGTAAGTCTTAATAGCACCATAATGAGTTCTATTTAATCTCAATTGCCTCCCTTAAAGTAATGTGATCTAACTTTCCTATTCTTCCGAAATATGCTTATCTATAACTTTCCTATTCTTTTGAAATATTCCTCATGTAAATACTCCCCTAAATAATTGGGGGCTCGGGCGGGATTTGAACCCGGGACCTGTGGTGTTGAAGCGCAATGCACTAACCACTCAGCTACTGGGCTTATATATGAATGTTGTTAATATGAATATTATTATATATAAATATTATTACTTATTAATAATATTCCTACAAATTATTTCTGTGGGAATCCAACCGAAATCTTCCAAAAAGGTGGGATTCTTCAGATGGCGGGGTTTTTATGGCGTGGTGTCTAGGGGTTTTTAGGGTGTATTAGTTAATTTTGAAATAAAATAGACAACATAGTTCAAGAAAGAAACTGGTTGAAAACTAAATAATTTATTAAGAATTATAGGGGAGTATTTATTATCAACACGTTTTGACCGTAGTAGACGCATTTACCAAATTTACTTGGCTATATCCTGTTAAAACTGTGTCTGCTGAAAATGCCTTGGAAAAGTTAAAACTACAACAGAAAACCTTTGGCAACCCTGTAAGAATTATCACTGACAGAGGTTCAGCGTTCACTTCAAAATTATTCAACGACTACTGTTCTGAAGAAAATATTCAACATCTACAAATAGCAACAGGCATTCCTAGAGGAAACGGACAAGTTGAACGAATACACCGAACTTTGATTCCAGTCCTTACCAAGCTATCGTTAGACGACTCAACGAAATGGTACAAATACGTCGACAGATTACAAAGAATACTTAACAGCACTATATGTCGAAGCACAAAATGGACACCATTCGAACTTTTAATAGGAACCAAAATGCGTAACAAGGAGGACATTCGAATCAGAGACCTACTGCTAGAAGAAATGGCGGAAGAACTACAAGAACAACGTGAATTTCTAAGGAAGGACGCCAAAAAGAACATCGAAACCATACAATTTGAGAACCGAAAGACATACAACAAAAGAATAAAGATAGCTCCAATGTACAAAGAAGGCGATCTAGTAGCCATCCAAAGGACTCAATTTGGAACTGGACTAAAACTACGACCAAAGTTCTTAGGTCCTTATAAAATAACTAAAGTGAATTCTAGAGATAGATATGAAGTGGAAAAGGTTGGTCATCACGAAGGACCGAACTCCACCACCACCTCAGCTGATTTAATGAAATATTTTTATACAAATTAAATTTTGGATAGTAATTATTATATTTAATCTTTCTCATATTATATCCTTTTCGAGAAATTAATTGCTATTATGTGGTAAAACTCGTTTCCAATAATTATCTTATATTCGTTTGTAACAATTATTATATTTTAGTATTATTCTTTACCTTTCGACCTATTTGAAGGATATTTTTTTTGTGTTTGTGATTTGGTATTTAGTTAATTGCAGGTCGCAATATAGAATATTTTGGTATTTTTATGTTTTACTTTAGATCCGGAATTGTAAATATCGGGTATGCATCTTTTCATCTGTATATTTTATTATAATAAGAACAATATTTTTTTGGTTATTGCATAAACATTCATATATTTAAAAAATTATGGTTACAACCAAATCCAATTTAGCTCTCCCTTTAGTAAATAATTTAGCTCTCAACACTGTAAGAGCTGAGAGACCAGCTCAGTCAGAGGAGGGTGATTTTGTAGGATATCCCATTTGTAAAAGGTTAGATCATATCCTTTACTGAGGTCGGCAATTCTAATCAAAACACTATTCCACATCAACGCCATCTAGCGTCCCTTTTAAAACGCCGTCATCAACTTATTTCGGCAGAGGCCCACTAACACTCGTCGAGAAACGTCGTATTTCGCACGTCAGCACCATTCGTCCGCGCCAGGCAGTAAGTCTTAATAGCACCATAATGAGTTCTATTTAATCTCAATTGCCTCCCTTAAAGTAATGTGATCTAACTTTCCTATTCTTCCGAAATATGCTTATCTAACTTTCCTATTCTTTTGAAATATTCCCCATGTAAATACTTCCCTATAATTCTTAATAAATTATTTAGTTTTCAACCAGTTTCTTTCTTGAACTCTATGTTGTCTACTTTATTTCAAAATTAACTAATACACCCTAAAAACCCCTAGACACCACGCCATAAAAACCCGCCATCTGAAGAATCCCACCTTTTTGGAAGATTTCGATTGGATTCCCACATTTATAAGAAATATTATTTATATCCCAAAATAACTTTTGCGTTCGGTGACCAGTCTTTAATGCTATTTGTTTAGTATATAAATTTTTGGCAAAGGAAATTATGATGATTAACAATATTCCATTCATAGACTCTGCTCTTAATAAATCTAACAGGGTGTTGTGACGGCTCACGCGTCCTTTCTCTAACATAACCTCTGTGTACTTTGACGGCCACAGTTAATGGCAAATCTTTTCCAACCCAAATCCAAGAAGTGAAACGAAGGATAGATGCAAATAAGATAACCTTTAAAAAGGACAGAAGTTTTAGTAAGCGCGATGGCAATTTAGAGAAAGTTCAATGTGAAAAGGTAGAAGTGTAAATTGACGGCCTCACCTAAGAATCATACGGAAATCTCACCATTAATACAAGGTACATACTATTGTACTCAAGCCCTAACAGAATATCTGAGTTGATTGAACCGGTGCTTGAAAATTCAAGGTAAGGAGATTATTTTCCGAATTCGACATATTATTAGGAATGAGAGTAGGCGGAATATATAATTATATTAATAGACTGGACGACGATTTTTGTCATATTGCTTTTTTCGTTGGTCTTGTTTTGTTTCTATTCTTTTCTCGTATGTCTTCGGTAATAGTCTTGCAAAATCGTTTTAAATAAGTGGTGTTATTTCGGCAACAAAATTGCATTGTGAACGACGCTTTTGAAATCTTGCACTACATCGTCTACAGTTCCTAGCTCTCTTACGAAAAGTAGGTAAGCAGAAGTGTGACCTGTAGTGTCATGGCGAAACGAATGACTGGAAGTTTGGAATGCCAATTAGAATGATCATCTCCGACGAGTAGCTGCAAGTCGAGTTTACTGCTCCCTTTTTCTCTACTGGATTAGACTGTGGTGAATAAACTGGTATTGAAGTTTTGACTTTTATTTTTAACGTAAAGCAAATTCAGCTAGAACAGCACTGACAAACTGTGTTCAGTTGTCACTGATAATTCGTCTCGGTATGCCATGACGGATGAAAACTTCTTCTATGAGAGTTGTAGCACATTGGCGTGCACTGGCTGGAGAAAGGGCAAATAACTCAACCCACTTTGTGGAACAATCCTCAACAATGAATATCCATTGTTCACCTGAGTCAGTTTGAGGCAATGGCCCAAATAAATCAATAGTAATGCCATTCCCCAAATCTCTGTGAGTAGACTGAGTTCTAAGCAAACCAGCAGGCTTTTTGGTTTGTAGCCTTTAAAACAAGCAATATTCTGACATTTCTAATATAATCGGATATGTACTCTTTCATGCCTGTCCAATAATATCGTTTTTATGTGATTTTCTGAATGTTCCATCTTCCATAATGTCCAGCCATCGAATCATTATGATGCCTTTGCATTATCAATTCACGTTCAGCAGTTGGAATGACTAACTGAGATTCTGCGGAATCAGCATCAGGAACATAACGATATAAAACACCTTGATTCATCAAAATTCACGTTCAGTCCAGTTTGCATATTCTTCAGTTTTCTGTGAGGGGATTCAAAACTGTCGATGATTTTTTTAAAAATTATTTTTAAGCCGCGCCTCGTGCATGTCCTTACAACTTCGTGTTGGCTTATCAGCTATCGTGATATTATTGGCTATTTCGCAAAAAGATTCTTCTTCTTGAGTAACTGGCGGGATAACATGTCTGTAATAAACGACATTTGCTTACCAGGTATATACTGTACTTTCAGGTTGAAAGACTGGATTTCAAGTGCTCATCTAGCAAGTCGTCCGGTTGGAGACTCTTTGAGGTTTAGAAGCCATTTAAGAGGTTAGTGGTCGTAATGCCAATGGTTATTTCTTGTTTCTTCAATATAGCCACGAAATTTCTTTCAAAGCCCATGTACCACAGCAAGGGCTTCCTCTCTCTGTGGTGGAATAGTTGCGTTTCTGCTGGAGTTGGGGCAGTCGACTAGCGTATTCTATAGACGTTCCTCAGACTCTCCTTCAAGTAAAACTGCTGCTCCAAGGGCATAATTGCTTGCGTCTGTTCGAATAATATATGGCTGAGTACATCTGCTTGTTTTAACACAGGAGAAGTAAGTTGTAAGACAAGTTTTAAGGGTTTGAAATGATTTTGTTGGTCAAATCTCCATTGCCATTGGACTTTTCTTCTTGTAAGATAACTTAGTGGACGTGAAATCTTTTGCAAAATCTTGAATATATCTTCGAAACCGCTAAGAACAAGTTTGCAGGAAAGATTGTAGTTCTTGACATTCTTTAGGGTGGAATATCCAGTATAGAAACTACTTTTTTCTGATCAACTTTATTCCTTTTGTGTAATCCAAAAATCCAAGATATTTAATCCCCGAGAAGAGGCAAAATGGCATTTTTCTCTCTATTTGCTTTTAACTTTGAAAAAGTACGAGTCTTCAAAAAATAGAGAGAGAGCTTTTAAGATCAAAACATGTGTTTTTCAAAAAGTTTCTGACAAAACAATTATATTGTTCATAGATAAGGTAATGCTAGAATGTTCTCCAGACCATTACAAAAAACGGTTCATCAGTCTTTGAAACGTAGCAGGTGCGTTGCGTTAAAACCATATGGCATCCGTGGCAACCGTAAGTGCCAAAAGGACATACAAATGTGCTGTCTTGTCTTGGATCTTCAACATGCACCCTTTATCTTTGGTAAAATCCTGCTCGCAGATCTAATGTAGATATGAAAGGAGTGAGTTTTGCTTGATGTAGCAAATCATCCATTGTGGGCAGTGGATATGTTCCTGCAACCGTTATTTCATTTTTAACTTTCTGTAATCAATACAGAGGCGAGATGTTCCATTTGGTTTTGGTATAAGTACGACTGGAGTAGCTACTACGGAGACCACATTCTTCTATTATGCCTCCGCGAGAAGTCTATCGATTTCATGTTTTAATATTTCTTCTTGAAGGATTTATCCTATAAGGTGGCACCGCTACCGGAAGATGATCCTTCGTATTTATACGATGTTCAATAAAATGGAGTAGGCTCTCCCCTGGTTGAAAAGTATATCTCTTCTGCTATATTTTTCCAATAATGAATTTATTTATTTCCGTTGCTTAAGTGAAAGATGAGTACCTTCATTTTCCCGGAAGTTGACAAGGATGTGTGGTTCAGTATTAACTGTGAGAAGAGCATTGATGTTAGGAGGCACTTTCACAAAATTATATTTTCCGTGGGATGTGTTTCCAGTGAAATACCACTGTTTTGAGATCTAAGACGATCCCTGCAGCTGCCAAGCTAAAAAGTCAATGCCTAGAAGTGTTCTCTGTTGCCTTTTAGCATTTTTCAAAACCATATTAGGCCCGTGGAAAATGACTTTTCCTTGAATACCTCAATGTCTACAGAAGTTGTCAGTATTTCTGTGGTTTTGCGTACGACCATCAGCTAGAGTCATTCGTGGTATGTTTTTTCTTCAAAATTCAACTCTTGTTTACGTAAATGATATAATTTTTCACCAACCACTACTGAATGTGTAGCACCAGTATCAGCACAAACTGCTGCATCTGTATTACAAATGGAAATTTGAATAATACTCAATGGGATTATTTTCTACTGGAGAAACTATAAAAGTTTGATTGATTTAGACTTGATGACAAGGTATCATCTTTTGTCGAAGTGGGCTGCAAGTGTGGCATCTTGATCGAATGATTCCGGGAGCACCACATCCATAAGATACAGGAGTCCTGTCTTCTTTTGTATCAACGATTTTCTTTCAGGTATTCCGTCATTTGAAGTGGGATTCGGCCTACTGTTACCGTAGGGAACCCTGTTTCCCCGCCTACGGACTGGGGAAACCTGACAGAGAATGTTCATGTGACAGCAACTTAGGATTTCGTGTGTGTAGTTACTTCTCCAGGGACTGGACTTCATTTTGTTTCCAACTAAAATTTTGTTTCTTTTATTTTTATTTCTGCATGTTTTTAACTCTTCATATGAATCTAGCTTTATCCAATAAAGTTGTGAGGATTTCGTTCCAATTACAACTACTCAACCAAAAAGTGATCTTTTGTAATCTTGAGGTGTTTTAATTTTGATCTTCGCCACAAATCAAATCTTCACCTCTTTCCTCAAGCGTGGTAACTTTTGATTCTTTTTGAGCCACCCATCAAAATAATATGTTTGCAAGTCAAAATAGAAGTCACGCCAGGTTTTATAGATCTTTGGTGTGCCGGGGGAAAACATCTGCCGAAATTTTTCTGCACCCTAATTTGCAGAAAAGCGTTTTAGTAGAATTTGTTTGACTTATAATAGTCTTGAGCCTCAACAACAACAGATTCTTTTGCAGGATTAAATCTGAAACTTCAGTCGGTAAAAGATCATCAAGGTGTACATTCCCCAGTGTGGAAATGGAACTTTAAAAATGTTAATTGCCTCGAAGAGGTCTAGAAAAAATTGTTACATCAGTTGTTTTGATCAAAAATCGGAAGTAGCTTATGGAGTTCTAACTTTGGCATGTTGGAGTCTGCAGAAGAAGACAATCTCAGCGCAGAGTTTGTAGTTTTAGGGAAGTATCAGTTGTAATTTGAAATTTTTGCAGTTCAAATATTCGTTGGTTTTCTTTTATCTCTCAGCTTTCCCCGCAATTCGAGCTCTTTTCTATCACTAATAATACGATTTAAACATTTCTTAGTAAAATCTACATCATAACCTTCTACTTTTAAGATCGCGTCTTTACGTCAAGAACTTTGAAATTGTTCGGTATTGATATGTCTAGCGTTTCCGCCAATTCAAGGAGGTCCTGCCTTGTGACCTTGCTAAATAGGCCATCGTGAAATGCGTCTCTTTGGAAATTAATTACAAAATTATTATTCTTAAACTTTTAAATTAAATTTTTAACCAAATGTTATTATTTAATTAATAATACAGCATTATACCACATAAAATAATATCTTAATTTGTTACAATATGCGATTCGAAAACGTTTTCATGAATCATAAAATAAAAATGTTCGTTCTTTTCACTTTTAATACACAATCAAAGTAAAATTACTATCAAACTTTTAGATAAAAAAAAAATCATCAAAATGATCGGAAAACATATTTGAATTATATCATACCACAAATAAAAATCATATACGCATAAATAAATGTTCTATTTAGGCCAAAACAAAAATTCTTATTAATATTCCTATAAGAAAACAAGTATATTACACTTTATACCATAAAAACATGCATAGAACTCTCAGAATTATTTGTTGAATGTTTCTGTACAACCTTGAACTGTCTTTTTTCTTATTTTATTTATTTCGCTTACGCTGCATAAAATATCTCATCATAGTTTCATAAATGAATCATAGCTTAAAAATTAATTCTAGCAAGAGAAAGGAAATGGATAAATATTCTTTTTTTCTTTTTAAACCACACTGAATATTTTATGTAACTGAGAGAAAACTTATAATACACATTTTTCTACCTCAAAAAATTATACACATAAATGATTTTATCAAAAATAGCACATAACAAAACAAAAGAAGTTTCAGAGCATTAATGCTTTTGAACAAAGATTATAATCATTTTAAAAAAAAAAGAGAATACATATGTATATATTGTTTTGAGTTCTCATTTTCGCATTTAAGTAAACAACATTATACGCATTAGCTTAAAACAAGTTAGCATATATTTAAAGAACATGGAATATAATGTAAACTGTATATTATACTACTGTTTAGCAAATGACATTTTCTAAAATAAGAAAAAGATTTCTTAATTCAATGAGAACAGTTTATATATAATTTGCACAGGAATGTACAGAAATGTTTTCTAATACTGAACAATGAGACAATATTTTAAAAGAATTAAGCACTTAACTAATAAATTTTCGGATATTAAACTAATTTGCACTTGGGCATGCACAATGAAACGAGTATTAAAAGTTTAAGTAATACTTTTAAAGAAAATTCAAGATAAAAGCTTCACCTGTTCTACGGGTGTGTGAGAACTGAATACTAAACCACATATAAAGTTGAAATCAACATTAGTGTTTTAACCTTGAAAATTAATACCGAGCAACGGCCAAGCTTCTGCAACTAATACACGTTGGTGTCAAATTATGACGTGGGGGCGCCAAAATGATAAGGGACAGAGACGGGGAAGGGGTTTCATTAAGTCCACTAGTTTATTAAAACACGTTTATTAGGAGAAAACAAACACATTTACATACACATGCTAACTAGAGAACTAACAGTTGACATAGAATTGAAAGGATCGGAGTATGCTCATACCTTCCTTATAGTTCCGAAACTTGCTTTCACATCACTGAAGATTGTTCTTGTTCTCTAGAGGGCGCGAAAGTCTCTTTACTGTTAATATGGAAGTCTAAATAACGGGGGGTTACAATAGTCAGATAAATAAATAATTATATACAGACATTATAAAGGCTGCATAACATGTTTTAATAGTAATTTTGTTGTAAAGAAACACAATATTTCGCATAAAAAAATTTTATTTCATGAAATGTTTTAAATTTTATTCCTTATTTTAAAAAGCGTTTTTAAGTAATACAATTTGTTTCATGGTACAAAAACAAAGTCTTTAAAACCAAAATTTATGACTACCATGAATGCAAGGAATTTCAAGGTAAGTGGGATGTGATACTCTACCCCCAACCTTAGGACTGATCTTATCCAACAAGGAAAACTAAGACCTGCCTCCTGAAGGAAGAATTTGTTTGTTGCAAAAATATTCAACAACTATTCTTACACAGAAATTAAATCTTATACACATAGTAAACATTCAAAGTGTGTATAAATTATTAGCCCATAAATTTATGTCTTACTTGGACCAGAAATAACTAATGAATTTTCTAACTATTGGAAATGTTTGCTCCTTTAAATTTATTTCTTACAAAATGGAACAATTAATAAACTATGCCTCAGCAACTTTAAAACAATTAAAATTTAATTTTAAATTAAAAACTACATAGACAAAGTTGTCTTAATTTGATTTTTAAATCCAGTCTCCCTTACAAAATTGGTGTAACTACCTCTTAAAGCAAAATTAAGGTACAATATTTAGTTGACTAAGTTTTAAAAGATTTATGGAACATATCTGTTTATCAATAACCACAGTCACCAAGAATATACTTAGAACATATTAAACTATTTAAAAATATCTCTCACAGAATGTAGTATTATAATTCCTGAGAATGACAAAAAACATCACACATGTTAGATTATCTTATTAGAACTGTAATAGATATTATCTACTTTTAAACATGCCCTACACACTTCTCTGCAACAAAAATTTACAGTTAAAGAGAAAGATTGTCTAATAAACAATATGGCAAAATAGTTTGCAAAATGAATACATCAAGGAAAACAAGAAAGATAAAAAAAAGTATAAATATGTATACACTGATGGGAATAAGGTTCCTAGGAATTTTGGTAAAATTCTTCTTTTGTGCATTGCTTGGCAACATTTAAAAATTATACCAAGATGGTGCCAAAGCATGGTTTTTAACAATGAACAGCATTGGACAAGATGGTATCAAACATGAAGAACAATAACAGGACACTTGTTGATACAAGGAATAAATGACGAAACAGCCTTTATTCAGAACTTGCCAATTTTCTCCTTTTGAAGAAAATTTCAGCATATAAAAAATGGGGTACTTACATATACCACAGCGAAATTTGTGCCACACAAATCACACCATTTTCTGCTCAAATCTGACTGACGATTATTTCCTTTTTAAATAAAAATGTCTTTTTGTTATTTTAGTATCATGGCTCAAATTTTGCTGTGGTGACACGAATACTTAAGTACCAAAAATGGCATGGATGTTGAACACTGCAGCTTCCTAGAGAATGGGAGAAAGAAAATCATTGAATTTCACGTGAGAGCCAATAAGCATTTCTGCTTAATAAAAATGCATCCCTTACACTGTTATGTCTATTAAGACATCATACTCGGTCTATAAGGATTCATTTTATTTTACTATACTAACTGAAAATTATTGCTTTTTTATTTTTATTTACACATGAAGGCAGATGTTGTGATATAAATACTTTGATAAAATAAAATCTTTAAAGAAATTTAGAAAATATCTCTCTGTGATTTCTACCTTCCCGAAATAACTGTTTTACAAAATATCTTGGGTGTGCCGGGCTTATGGCGTATGAGAAATTATAAATTGTCTTAAAAGCTTATATATAACTTTTAAAATTATTATAAAACATTCAAAATGGAGATTATATCACTAAAAAAGTTAGTGTAACTTTAAAAATAAAGCGCTACTTGCGTATTATCGCAACCTGTTGGCGACATTATATGAAATGAAAAGCACTTGGTTGCCAATTCAGTGAATACGATACATAGGAAATTGGGTTTACTAACTAGGCGAATTATTAATAGAATTAGCGATTGTTGCGATAATACACAAGTACCAAAATAAGCTTTCATTTGATTATATTGGTAAAAAAAAAATTTTAAACTTAAAAGAATATATATAAATTGAACTGTATTCTAAATATAGCATGATTTATGAATCCTGTGGACATTGTGTACAGAAATACATATTAAAATTCAGAAAAACCTTTAAAAAAATTAACTTCTTGACGCCAGTATTTACAAAAAAGGTAAGACAGTAACAGTGAGTTTTGCATTATGCTAAAAACTATCCTTTTGAGAAGATGTACAAACTAAATGATTTATCCGGAATTAGTATCATATTCGAAAAAAAAATAGTTCAATTTATATATATATGTCGCGTACTACCGCGATACCCTACTAAAACATTATACTTGATACCTTCTACCGTCCGTTCTTTATCACTACAGATGCTACAAAAAAAATTAAATGCGCTTGTGTCTCCAAATTTGGTAAAAAAGATAATTCTCTTCAGTTATTATGTGGAACAACAAATGTCTGAGCTATTGTCATGAATTTTTTAGACTTAATTTATGAATGCATAACATTAGTTTTGTTTTCTTAATTCAGTTCAGTTCAGTACTGTAAATCTGGAGACTTGACCATCGCCTTATGCTTCAACAGAATTTGATAAAAGTAGAGAATTTAGAATCTATTGTGGTTGTGATATTTTATAATTTATTGATCGATATTAAAAATTCTTCTACTTTTTGGACATGCTCCATTGCTTTACAATTCGCTATTGTTGCCTAAGACCATTGGACCACTCCGTGATTGGAGATAAAATTTTTCGTTGAGTTTTGTATTTACTACAGGTTAAAATGAAATGTTCACTTGTTTCTGGCACTTGACTTTCCGAATACATCGGAGAATCTGCTTATTTAAAAAGAAAATAAATATCCTTTAATGGTAGTTTTTTTGCTAGCATCTTACAGTCGGTCGAAAAAATAGTGGAGCACCGTGACCTTTTCAAAAAATGATTGGAAATGGAAAAAGACCTCATTTGAAACCATTTCGTTTGATACAAAAACCCTCTCGTTTGAAACGAAAACGACCTCATTTGAAATAAAAACCACCTCGTTTGATAGGAAAACCATCTCATTTGAAATGAAAACCACCCCGTATGTTTCGTTCCTACCTTTTCTTTTCCAATGGTTCCCTCTTTTTTTTTGTCCTTTTTTCACCTACTTTTTACCCCAACGTTGCGTTTCCGGTCTCGGTCCCAATGGGAGTTTTCACGGCTCTTTTTGTATGAATCTTGTCCATTTTCACCCTTTTCTTTACCCCAAAGTTGTATTTAGGGTCTAGATCAAAGTATCCCTCAGCAGTTACGATGTATGGATGACACAAAATTTTTCAAATTTCTCAAAAAAAGTTTTTTCATGGCCGAGAGAAAATGTTTCATTCCACCCCAGAGAGACAATTGAAACAGGGATCAATTGAGGCATCGTGGCGGGTTCAAATGAAATTGAAGCATGTCAAATGAAATTCTGGGCATGTCAAATGAAATTGAGGCATGAGAAAAAAGGGAACAAGCCAACTCTTTCCATTTTTGGTGTGACAAGCCATTTCAACGTCCCTCTAATCTTGGCGAAAGGAGACTACACTTATTAACAGGCAATGTTAAAAAAGATGCATTTCAATCTTGGTGTATTAATGGACCCGAAAAAAGCGGGGCCGAGGGTGACTCGATCCCCCAATTTTCGGACTTGAAAATTTGGGCTAAAAACATTTACCGTTAAGACTGCCAGAATTTGAGATTAAACATCACTTTAAAACCTGACAGTCTTAACAGGAAACATTTAGCATACGCCATGAAAAATTTGACTGGCTGTTGGCTTTTTATAATCTCGTGGGGTCACGTGAAACGATTCCTATTGGTTGACGCACATTGAAACTCATGCACCGTAAGTTTTAAACCTTCCAACGTTTGCATAGTGTGGGTCTTGAAAAAAAGGGGACCGAGTCGACTCTTGTGTCGACTCGATTCCCCTTTTTTCGGTAATTTTTTTTCACTCAACTAGATGGGCCGTTTGTTTTTTACATTCTGCCTGCAGCTTGTTAAAGTGTTGCAGGTATCATGCAAACCTGTAACTTTTCACTATGGTGCACTCGGATATATCAGAATACTCGTGCACCTCATCATGCAGGTGGTCAGGCAGGGTGTGGTCATTCAAATCCCGGAAATGGGGCAGTGTTTCCAAGTTGATTGTAAAAAGTCCCAACGTTTCAAAAATGTTCCTCTGATCCGCTCCTTTGACGACGATGAGGCCTCGGTTTCCTTGGGCCAAGTGACAAAATTTACTCCTGACGCAGAAAGACAGATTCCAGGGGCACGGATCCAGGCAGGTGGTGTTTCAGGTGGATCCGTTAATTTATGTAGGGGTGGCCCGGCTATCTTTGGGGGTCGTGAGGAGGTTCGAGTGCTCCACCGTGAGGCAAATCACTTCTGGATCTTTGCCATCCTCTGGAATGCTGGCAATCGACAATTCGATGAGGACAGGTTGACCACCATGGTGAAACACGTTGGCATGGGTGAAAAAGGCTAGAGGAGACATGTTGCTTCAGAGTGAGAATGTCTCTGGAGGCTGAGCGCTCGCTTTTTATACTCGGCTGGGTCACGTGAATCGATAGGCTGAGAATCACACGACATCTATTGGGATACCTTGAAAAAAAGGTTTTTGTAACTGACAGGGAAATTCAGCACAAGACATTCCAATCTTGGTAGACTATTTGGCCAGAAAAAGGGAGATCGAGTCGAGTCGACTCGGTCCCCTTTTCCGGTCCAATTTTTACTAAACTGAAACGTTATGGCTCCATTTCGCCTGCAGCTTGTTAAACTGCTGCAGGTATTTGGAAAATTGGTAAGATGTTACCATGGTGCAGTACGAAACGTCCTCGTGCACATCCTCATGCAAGGAGTTGGGAAAGATTCCGTCGTAAATATCTTTGAATTTGGGCAGCGTCTCGAGGGACATGGCAAACACTCCCAGCTCTTGGAAAAATTTTTGTTGTTCCGTTCCTTTGACCACCATGAGGCCTCCTCGGCCCAGTTGGCTCAACTTGTGATATGGTCGATCTTTGGCGACCATATCTTTGTGGGTCAGAGTGAATTAGAGGTGTGGGGTTCTCGAAATGAATCGAAATTTTAGAATTCTTAATATGACTTTATTAAGAGTTTAACTTAAATTTCTAATATATTGAACAAACTTATATTAAGTGAGAATAAACCAAAACACGTAGCCGTAGCTAAAACGAATCGCGCAACTTGGATCACTTATCTAAATAATTATATTATCCGCCTACTTTCAATTCTAATAATATTACGAATTCAGATATCAAATAATCTGTCCTACCTTGAATTACTCAACGGTTCAATCACTTTCAGAGAGACAGATCGGCGCGCCTGCAATAGTATGCACCATGTAGTAATGGCTAGGAATCCGTGATTCTTTGGTAGGCCGTCAAATTACACTTCTATCTTTTCCAAACAGAACTTTCTCTAAATTGCCACCCCGCTTACTAAAACTTCTGTTCTTTTAAAGACTATCTTATTTGCATCTACACTGCATTTCACTTCTTGGATTTGGGTTGGAAAAGATTTGCAATTAATCTTGGCCGTCAAAGAACCCAGAGGTTATGTTACAGAAAAGACGTGTGAGCCCGTCACAATCCCTCCAGAAGCAAAAAAGTGATTTATTCGAGGGTCTACATGGCCCATAGAAATTACGTGCCTAAATATTTCTGAATCTCCTCACTTTCTAAGTTTCATTTAAATTTTAACCTTGAATCCTCATTTTAACTCTTAATTTCCAATATATAACTTAAACTTTAATTTTCATTATTCATCTTAAAATTTAAATTTAATATTCCTCCTTAATTTGAACTCTTGACAGCCACAATAAATTTTACTCAATTAACTAGACCAACATTAACAGTTTTGCATTTTAATCATGGTAGATTCTCACTTTTTTCATATGTGGGGATGCCTCATCCCGAGCGGAGGGGCCAGGAAAAACCATCCTTGACTTGGATGGGGAAAAACGAGTCCCGTATAACCCTTAACTAACTTAACTCTACTTAATTACTACTTAATGTTACTTAAACTACTATACATTTTTCATGTCTTCCATTGCTTTTCCATCCATTTGAGATTACAAAGAGACTTTGGGGAAATTGGTTTTCAAATTGGAATTCAGGGTCTGTCACCCTGAAATAAAAACTCTTTAAGTTACCTGGCAAAATCTATATTCACATAATACTAGTATGTTTCGCAATTTTTATGCATTATATATCACTTTTAAATTACAACAAACTTTTGTGTATACATTGCATCTGGTTCCGCCAAACTCCCCATGAGTCCATCGTTAATATTATTGTTAATAACCTGTTTTACGCCGCGTTTCCCTGAACCAGATGTACATTATATGGAACAATATAACAATATATATATACACACTATCAATTACAAACATTTTTGAATAAATCATTAAAACAAATAACCAAAGGTGTGTCGGATCTCAACAAGTCATACATCAGAAGTAAACAAATGCATGATTACAATTGTTTTTTTCCATCAATTGAGAAAAACAATTTTACAAATCAAAAAATTCAAAAAATATACACTCATTGTAGTGTCAAATTTTCTTGGATTATAATTTTTAAAAACCGCCCAAGGCTTCCTTCTTTTTCAATAATTCTTCCGACCACTTGTTGGAAAGAACATAGAATTGAAACAATACAACCTGGTTTTTATGGTTTCTCTCTCCCCAGTACTTTCATGGACAAAGTGCTGTTACTATTCGCTCCTCTTCTCATTCCTCGGGTGCTCTTTGATCCGGTATGTTGCCTGATGTAGGGTCTGTAGTTTTCTCTTTGGCTTTTCCTAGTTTGACTTGACTTCACTCCATTGGCCGGTCGGGACTCCTGGTCCTGTTTCTTGTGTAGTCTGAGGTTATACTTTTCTCTATCTTGAACCACTACTCCTTCCTTCCGGTTCTTCTTCCTACTTATATAAATATTATCTGATGACAATGGTCTTTTATTTATTTTATGAGGTACACGTTTCTGCCACTTTCTTTGTGGTCCACTTGACCAAGATCCATGTGATAGTTTATATCCTACTCTATCTTGACGCTTTCTTTTAATTTTCGTCTTATTACTGGAAAAAGAGCTAGGTAGTGATCTGATAAGTTGTGACGTCTCACGCGTCCTTTCTCTAACATAACCTCTGTGTTCTTTGACGGCCACGATTAATGGCAAATCTTTTCCAACCCAAATCCAAGAAGTGAAACGAAGGATAAATGCAAATAAGATAACCTTTAAAAGGACAGAAGTTTTAGTAAGCGGAATGGCAATTTAGAGAAAGTTCAGTTCAGAGAAGATAGAAGTGTAAATTGACGGCTTACCTAAGAATCACGAAAGTCTCGCCATTCATCCAAGGTACATACCATTGTACGCCAGCTTAGAGGAATATCTGAAGTGGAATGGACCGTTGTTTAGATTTCAAGGTAGGAAGATTATATTCTGAATGCGATTATATTATTAGGATTGAGAGTAGGCGGATATAATATAATTATATAGATAAGTGGTCCAATTGCGCGATTTGTGTTAATTAAGGCTACGTGTATTGGTTTATTCTCACTTAATATAAGTTTGTTCGATATATAAGTAATTTAAGTTAAATTCTTAATAAAAGTCATATTAAGAATTCTAAAATGTCTCATCATTTCGAGAATCCCACACATCTAACTTACGCTGAAACCCCACGATATGGTCAACGAAGATCGACCATGTCGCAATAGCGCCCGAACTGTTATAATTTATATGACTCTGGGTTAGGTAATGCAGGCGGGTTTGGTATTTTACCAGAAATGTGCTTTTCCGGTTCCGAGAATGTTACCGAATTTCTAGAGGCCATATATAATCAAATAAAGTTACTAGAAATTCCTAGTAACTTAGCATGTGCTTATTTGAAAGGTCACCTCAGGGGAAGGGCTCAAGATTGGTATCTAATATTCGAATCAGTGTTAGTGCAGGATACCGCCACGAATTTCGCGCAGCTAAAGGCAGAGTTAGCGAAAGCTTTCCCCGCAATCAAAAATAAGAAAGGGTTAGAAACGAGGTCTTTCGCATCCCAGCAGGGAAGAAATCAGGAACCAACAGATTTTGTTTACGATTTACTCAAAATTCATAAAAGTCTAGAACTAAGGATATCGCAGGCGGAATTGGTTGATCACATTTTTGTTAGACTCGAACCACAATTCCAGGACTATGTGGAAGTCCGGAATCCGCAGAACACAGTACAACTTTTAGAAATCTTAGCTAAATTTGAAGAGAGGTATTCTTACAAATTAAAAAGGGGTTTCCAGAATAGTGATAATGCGGAAAGACGTAGTCAAAACGCGCATAGGATGTCTAATTTTGATGATAATCGCAGAAATTGGAGAGATTCTGAGGTTGGGCGTAGACCAAATAATGGAAGAAATGATTCTAGAGGTACTTATGAGAATGGCCGTCAAAGTAATAAGTGGTTCGAGAGTAGGAATAGATTTCAGAGTGATGATCGAAGATTCGACGAAAGGGGATACCAATTTCGAAAAGAAGATCGAAATGATAATTTTAATAGAGGGGACCGCAGAAATAAGGGTTCGAGTGAGAATTTCAGTCGAGGCGATAGGATGCAAAGGGGACGATTGAATGTTTTGAAAGTTAATGAAGTTCAAAATAGTCAAAAGAAATCGGCAGTGGATATACCAATTAAAATTTCTCCGATATGTATATCACCCGTGGAGCTTCCCTTCGTTCCTATTTTATTAAATAACACATTTTTGAAAGCGCTATGGGACACCGGAGCAGAGAAATCATTTATATCGGAAGAAATATATAAAAAATATTTTTTTTATAAACAAGTAAAAAAATCGCAAGCCCAGGTGACCACAGCACAGGGAGCGAAATGTCAAAATATGGGAATTGTAAAATTGATATTTCGTATCAGGATATTCGAAAAACTTTGGTTGTTTCATGTGTTGACGGATTTGGAATACCCATGTATTCTTGGTGTTGATTTTATAAGTGGATCAAAGATTGTTTTAGACTTTGATCGAAAATCGTTGAAGATTCCCGATTCGCAGATAGAGAGGGTGGTTGAAACAGTTGAAGAGGAAAATGTTGAAATAGATTTTGTGACGTCTCTCGCGTCCTTCTGCTAACATAACTCCTATGTTCTTTGACGGCCACGATTAATGGCAAAACCTTTCCAACCCAATACCAAGAAGAGAAACGGATCAAATATGTAAATGAGATATACTTTAAAAGGATAGAAGCTTTGATGATAAGATATAGCGCGGCAAGTTTAGAGATAGCTTAGTGTGGAATCTTTCAGATCAGAGGTTAGCAGTCCGATAGCTTTGGAAGGAATAGAAGCCCAATATAAAGAAGTTGGAATCGTCGTATATAAATGAATTATAAATATCTCTCTATAGGTGAAGGAAGGAGATCTGCAAAAGGTAATATTTGACATAGGTAGTTAGATGAACCCGGATTATTTATTATAATTAAGATAAAGGATCTAGTTGCGTGATCTGACTTAAATACAAGGTTTAATTGGGTGTTAACTCTACTTTAAAAAGTTGTCAATTTAGAATTAAGTAATATAAGTTATTCTTAATAAAAGTTGTATTAAATTACTATGTCTCATCATTTTGATAATCCCACACCTCTAGCTTACGCGGATCCGGAACGTCATAGTCAACACAGGATGGCTATGTCACATAGCGCGAACGTGTATAATTCTGGGTTAGGTAATACAGGTGGATACAACGTTCTACCTGAAATTTACTTTTCGGGGGTCAGAGAACATTCACAGTTTATCGAGTCTATTGAGGAATAACATACAGTTACTTGAAATCCCAAGTTCTGTCATGTGCTTATAAAAAATCTCGGGAAGGGCTCAAGATTGGTATTCGATATTTGGATCGTTGTTAGTGCAAAATACAGCCACGGTTTTGCCAGCTCAAGACTGAATTAGCGAAGGCTTTTCCGCGGTCAAAAATAAGAAGAACTACAGTCGCAATTCTCGCGTCCCAGCGGGGAAGAAATCAGGATCCTACTGATTTCGTTTATAGATACTAAAATAAGAAGTTTAGAATTAGGAATGTCCCAAGCAGAGTTAGTGGATCATATTTTAGTTCGACTCGAACCACAGATCCAAGATTATGTGGAAGTGAAAATCCACAAAACACGATACAACTTTTGGAAGTCTTAGCTAAATTCGAAGAGAAATTTTGGGAAATTAAAGGGGTTATCAGAACGATAATATAGAAAGACGAGGTCAAAATGCGCATAGGATGCCTAATTTTGATGCTAATAAAGGCCAGAAACTGGAGGAATTCTGAAATAAGACATTAGACAAAATATGGTAGAAATGATTTTTACGAGAATAGCCGTCAAAGTAATAGAGGGTTCGAGAGGAATAGGTTTCAGAATAATGATCAGAGATTAAACAACATAGGTTACTCATTTCGAAAGGAGCGGAAATGATAATTTTAATATAGGGGATACCGTAGAAATAGGGGTTCGGTAGAAATTTCAGTCAGAGGCGATAGAGGATGCAAAGGGACGATTAAATATTGTAAGGTTAAAAGATCAACCTCAAGAGGTGTCGACAAAGAAGAGAGACAATTAGGCTTTTTCTCGATATATACATATCACCGTAGAACTTCCCACGTTCCTATTTTTATTAAATAACACATTTTTGAAGCTATGGGGACTGGAGCAGATAAATCATTTATATCGGAAGAGTATACTTATAGAAAATATTTTCTATAAGCAAATTAAAAATCGCGAGCCCAGGTAATAACAGCACAAGGTTGAAATGCCAAAACATGGGGATCGTAGGAATTGGATATTCGCATCTGTAGACAATTCGAAAGAAATTGAGGTCATTTCATGTGTTGAAAGATTTAGAATACCCATGTATTCTAGGTATCGATTTCATAAGTGCGTCAAGAATCGTATTGAATTTTGATCAAAAATCGTTGAAAATTCAGATTCTCAAATAAATAAGGTGGTTGAACCAATTAAAGAGGAAAAGGTTGAGATAAGATTTATCTAAGGAACCAAAAGTGGGGGTAGAAAAACCAAAAACTACAAGGAAATTTGTTTAGTAGTTTTAAAGGAGTTCGGCTACTGAAGACAAACCAGGTCTTACTCATGTTTTATACCATAGAAATTGACACGGGAGATAACCCATGGCAACTTCAAGGCCATATAGGTATGACGCACTAAACAAGCAATAATAGATTTTCACATACAAAAATGTTACAAGAGGAAACGATTGTTTCAATTCGAATCCCCATACGCGTCACCTGTTGTGTTGTAAGAAAAATAATGGGTTACCACCGGATAATCCGGAAGCATATAGATTTGCAGTAGACTATAGAAAATTAAATTCGATCACAAAGTATCCGCGATACCCTTCACCGTTAATAGATGATTTATTAACGGAGCATCCCATATACAACAATAATGTCATCTCTTGATCTGAAATTGGGTACTTTCAAATGGCGAGTAAGCCCCAGTGATATTGTTAAGACCGCATTTGTGGTAAAGGAGGTGGCACTTATGCTTTCAAGCGGATGCCATTATTCGGTTTATCAGGAGCAGCTCCCAATTTTCAAAGACAATTGACATAATCCTAAAACCGGTGATAGGAAATTTGAGTGTTTATATGGACGACGTTATTATAACGTCTCCATCATTCACTCACCATGTTGAGCATTTAAGGGAAGTTTTTCGTTGTTAAAGGATGCAGGATTGACATTAAATAAGGAAAAGTGTAAATTTGGGTGCGATGAATTGAAATATTTAGGATTAATTATTAGTAAAAGAAGAAATTAAAACGGATGAGACAAAAGGTTAGAGAGCTACAAGAGATGAAACCGCCCGTAACTCAAAAAGAGGTGTCCAAGTTTTTTAGGTATGTCCCAGTGGTACATGAAATTTATTAAAAATTATGCGGATATTTGTGAGAGCCACTTTATAATCTTAAACGAAAATTTAAAAAATTTGTGGTCAATGAAGCTTTGAAAGGCATTCGAAGAGGTCAAGGAGGCGGTAACAAAGCGCCAGTTTAAAAATTACCAAACTTTTCAGGAGCCATTCGAGTTATTTACAGATGCCAGTTCGATTGGTTTAGGAGCAGTACTTAACCAACAAACAGACCTGTGGTATTTGCGTCACGTACACTGAACAACACAGAGAGGAATTATACAGTAACCGAAGAATATCTAGCAGTAGTATGGGCGTTGAACAAATTAGAACATATTTAGGAATATTACCCATTAAGGTTATAACGGATCACGCCGCCTTAACACGCCTTAAACATGGCAAAAATTTGTCGAGTAGGATGATTAGATGGGCACTCAAGTTAGCAGAATTCAATATAGAATGGGAACATAGACCGGGAACTCCAAATGCAGTGGCTGACATTCTTTCAAGGAATCCCGTGAAAAGTATAATTGGAGATAAAATTAGTGTGCCATAATCAGGGATTTAGTACTTACTTCGCAGGGAACAATTAATAACAGAACAGAAAAATGACCCAGGAATGAGTTATATCTATAGATGATATTTAGAAAACCCGGAAGATAACTCGGTTAATGCAACGATATGAGAATTGGTCCCACGATTTCCGTTTAATTGAAGGATTGTTATTTTATACGAAACACGCAACGTCATTAGGTGAAAATGCGTGTATACATTCCAAAATCTTTAAGGAATGAAATAATGAGAGATTTCATGACAAACCAATTTGCTGAACTTATAGGCAGATTTAAAACGTATCCGCCAAATTCAGGACGTTTGTTTATTTCCCGTACATGAGAAAATTCATTGATCAATATGTCTCTACATGCCATATGTGCCAAGTTAATAACTATAAAAACGCGTTACCAGCTGGTCGATTAAATCCAATTATATCGAATTATCCGAATGAGATAGTGACGTTAGATTTGTTAGGCCCGTATCCTATATCGAGAATAAGACGTAACCGCTATATTTTAGTAATAACCGATCATTTCAGCAAATGGGCTGAAATTATACCTCTTAAAAAGGCCTCATCTCGTATAATAGCGAATTTTTTGATAACTTTATATCGCGTTATGGAGCTCCAATAAAATTAATAAGTGATAATGGTCCCCAATTTATATCCGAGATTTTTGAGCACTTAAGTGAAAGATTAGGCATAAGGCATGTGAAGACTGTTGCATATCGACCACAAGCAAATCGGACTGAAAGAGTTAATCGAGATATAGTGCAAATGATTGCAAATTATGTTAATGATCAACACGATACTTGGGATCAATTTACGTGAGTTTGCTTACGCTATTCGTACGGCGGTGAATGAAACAACGGGAAAAACACCTGCTGAATTATTTTAGGTCGAAAATTGATTACACCATTTCAAAAACTAGTTATGATATCGGAAAGTTCAAAATTCAAAATTCAAAATATAGAGAAAAGCTTTAAGGAAGCTAGACTAAGTACGAAAATTAAACAGGAAAGGTGGGAAAAATATTATAATAGACGTAGAAAAGACATAAAAATAAAGGTAAATGATTGGGTCTTATTAGAAACACACCCTGTAAGTTCAGCAGCTAACAAAGTATGTGCTAAATTTAAACAAAAATTTGAGGGACCTTATAGAGTAATAGAAGTTAAAAACAACAATAATATTGTAATATGGAAATCAGGAAAAAGATTAACAGTTAACGTAGATCAAATAAGAATATATCGTCATAGGAAATGTGACGAGGTCGAATTAGGAACAGGTATCCCAAATAGTATAAGATCAAGTCAGGAAACTCGTACTTCGGAAAAAGTACATCAAAGATTAAATGAGTCACAATATGGGAAAGAAAAATCTGCGGTGAAACGTAAGTTAGAGGCAAAAGGGATTGGTAACCAATCAAATCAATATAAAAATACAGAGAGGACCCATAAAAACAAATCACTGGTCAGATCACTTCCTAGTTCATTTGGGAATGAAAATAAAAGCAAAAGGATAAGGAATAATAGGGGTATTAAAAGATCAGGTGTGTCAGGGGCAAGTGGACCACAAAGAAAGTGGCAAAGAAAGGGACACAATAATATAAATAAAAGACAAATGTCATCCAGTACTATTTCTAGAAGCAGGAAAAAGAACAGAAGAGAATGCACAGAAGTTCCAGATGAATCAAACTACAATCTAAGGCCACGACGGAGAACAGAAGAACCCCGACCAGCCAAGGAGACAACATGGAAGTCAAGGAAAGGACGACAAGGAGATTACAAGCCCTACAACAAGCAAAACAAGAAATTCCAGTACAACCGAGGAAAGAAGAGTGGTAGCACCTCATCGTTGGATGTTATGGTTGGAGAACCCATATAAAAATCAGGTTGTATTGTTTCATTTTTTATGATCTTCCAACAAGTGGTCGGAAGAATTATTGCAAAGAAGGAAGTCTCGGGCGGTGCTTAAAAGTTATAAGCCAAGTCAAACACTACAATGAGTGTTTATTTAATTTTGGAACTTTTGACTTGTTAAAAAATTTTTTCTGGAGAAAACATTTGTAATCACACATTTGTTTGCTTCGATGTATGACTTCGTGAGATGCGAAAATTCCTTTGGTTATTTGTTATAATAGTTTATTGAAAAATGTTTGTAATTGTATAATATGTATATATATATATGTTGTTGTATTGTTGCTGTAGTTATGAGGCATCTGGTTCAGGGAAACGCGGCGTAGTCAGGCACCAACACACACAAACGATGGGTGCGCTCATTGGGAGTTTTGGAACCAGATGTGGGATGGAGGATGAAAATTATTATGATATATACAAATAATATATAATGAATAATTGTGAAATTGATTGATATTATGGAAATAGAGACTCAAAATTTTTTTCAGGGAGACTGACCCCTGAAAATCCTGAAAATTATGAAAATTATAACTTCAACAAGAAAGGGAGCGGAAGTTCCAGCTCCATATGCAGTGTTAGATGCAAAAGATTGGGTCTGGTGCACCCAGAATATTTTTAGAAAAATTTAAGTGTATAGTTATTTTAAGTAATTGGATGTTAAAAGTGAGAGTAAGTATAAAATTCAAACAGTAATTATTAATGTTGGCCTAGTTATTGGAGTAAAATTTATTGTCACGAGTTTAAATTTAAATTGAATATTAAATTTAATTCTAAGATGAGTAATGAAAATAAAGTCAAGATAAATATTGAAAATTATAAAAGCTAAAATGAGGATTTCTAAGATTAAAAATTTAAATAAAACTCAGAAAGCGAAGAAATTTAGAAATAGAGATTTAGACACGTAATTTATTAAGGGCATTGAGAAACCTTAAGTAAATCACGTTTTTCTTTCTTGAGGGTTAGACGTCTCTCGCGTCCTAAGCAACATAACTCCTATGTTCTTGACGGCCACGATTAATGGCAAAACCTTCCAACCCAATACCAAGAAGAGAAAACGGATCAAATATGTAAATGAGATATACTTTAAAAGGATAGAAGCTTTGATGATAAGATATAGCGCGGCAAGTTTAGAGATAGCTTAGTGTGGAATCTTTCAGATCAAGAGTTAGCAGTCCGATAGCTTTGGAAGGAATAGAAGCCCAATATAAAGAAGTTGGAATCGTCGTATATAAAAGCGAATTTATAGATATCTCTTACAGTATTTAGCTGAAGGAGAGATCTGGGCAAAAGGTAATATTTTGATATAGGTAGTTAGATGAATCGGTTTATTTATTATAATTAAGATAAAGGATCTAGTTGCGTGATCTGACTTAAACAAGGTTTAATTAAGGGTTAACTCTCAATTTAAATAAAGTTCTCAAATTCAGAATTATAATATGTAAGTTATTCTTAATAAAAGTTGTATTAAGAACTACTATGTCTCATCATTTTGATAATCCCACACCTCTAGCTTTACGCGAACCGGAACGATATGGTCATCACAGGATGGCTAAGTGTCACAGAGGTAATAGACCAGTAAATCCAGAATTAAAAAGTATTATTGCGATAAACTCGTAATTCCTTAAACGGAGTGCTTGTAGCTCAACAAAGCTGTCTTTCGGAATTATACTCCAGACGACATTATAAAAGATTTTCATTGCAGTTCTGGAGCTTTCCCGTGAAGACATCTTCTTAGAAGATTTTGATTGCAAATTTCCTTATAATTTTTTTAATAGAATTAATAGCAGAATTTGGAAGATTCGTTGATTTTTCTTTCAACGTTTTTCCAACAAATTCTGCACTCTGGAAATCTCTTCTTTTTTGGCCTCAATGATCTTGCTTTTTGCATGTCAACTTGAATTTAATGAAAAATAACTATAACTCTATATAAAAGTAAATTAATAAAAAGTTAAAAAGATCTAATTTTGAATACAAATGATAAAAATATAGCAACTCGTTTAAATCAAAGAAAACATTGCAATCAGTTAACCATTGCCTATTACAAGCAAAATATATCTATTAAAATATTTATAAAGTGAAATAAAGTTTACTAAAACATAAAAAGAATTCTTTAAAATATTTTAAATGAATAAAAATCTCATTTTGCCGGTGATAATCAACCAAAAACTCACACTTCCGGTTTCGATTTGATCTTACTACCTCAAACAAAAATAGCTATAACTTTTTTTCTAATTGACTCAGAATTAAAAGTACGACATTTTTAGAAAGCTTATTAAACAGAATACAAAAATGGGCTATAAAATAACTTTCGATTTTTTTAATGAAAATGATGATTTTAAACCAGTCGGATATCTTAACTATCTTCTTATATCTTATATCGTCTTGAACTTTCTATACTTGCGACCCAATTTTCCATCATAATTTCCATCACCACCCCCTCCATACAATAACGATGTATTGAATTCAATAATAATACACTTTGACGTAAAGCTACAATACAACTTTAATTATAAACCGTAAAGATTATCAAGATAAGTATCAAATTTTGTATATAATTTTATGACATTCCCTATGGGTCACTGGTAATTAATAAACTTGTTCTTAAATTAGCACTGTTAAATTAATTATGAAACATGTTGTGCAGTACTGATACATTTATAAAAATATACTATATCAGTGTAAATCTGTAGTTTATGATGTCAGAATGTATATTGTTTTGCTTCCTTCACTAAATTATTAATTCTTTAAAATATAATCTTCTGTTTTCGACTTTTCGATATACTCTTGCCCTTTAGGGTTATCACGCCCCCCAGTGTGAGAAACACTGTCTTTAAAGGAACTAAATTTTCAGTGCTATTTGTTGTTAAAATCCCAAAACATTTCTTCAGAAGATTATTTTACAGTCTGTTGGATATGACTTGGTAACACGGTCTCATCTGCACTTTGTCTTACTGAACTTGATTTGTATCCCTGCATAAATAAATGTGTTTCATCCCTGAAAATTACCTTCTTCCAGTCATCAATAGTTCGAGGACGGTATTTTTCGACACATGCTAAACATTTCACCATCATTTTCGTAATAAGGTCTCGTGTACCGAAGAAGTATTATCATTGGGTACATATGGTGCAATTTCAGCATTTAATATGTGAAATGTATCAAAACGAGAAATTTTGAGAAAACTTAATATTGAACCTGTTAATTACACGGTACAGGCAATAGAGTGCTTTCACAAACAGAGGCTGTTAAAGGGTAAGTATTCATGTTTACGAAAAACAAAGGAAGTTAAGAACAAAAAAAGACTTAAAGGGAAGAAAAAAAGATGATGAGATTCAAAAAAAAAAAAAAGTAGATCATTTGGAGAATGGGGAGGAATGTGTGTTTCTTAAAAAAAGTAATTATACATTAAAGTTCATTCATCTCAAAATATAAATTTTGATGTTCTATGTATCTTTTCTGGAAAAATAATGTTTATAGGTATTTAAAATTTTTATGACTTATTAATAATGATGGCTAATATATACGAAAAGAAGCATCTTGTAAATAAAGCTCAAAAATTTATTTTTTACAATTTTTTTTATGTGAAAAATGGGTCAAATTTTACTATGTTAGATAAAATATTTTATAAATTATTGAAACATTCAAAATTAGCTAACAACTCATTTCAGTATAATGAGAAAGGTGAACTTTAATTGTATGACAAATTACAAGCATGCACATATAACAGATTTTGAGAAAAGGTATTCGAAAACAGCCAATTCAACATTGTTGGTATAGAGGTTTCCGACTACCCTTACGACCAACTTCCAGAAACTTTTGCGTACAATTGAGGCATTCCCTTTTGATATCCCCTCCGTTGGCGATACCCTCTCTCCACTATCCACGCTACCTACGTCTGAGGGAATGAAAGATGAACTTTGAACCTAGCCATAATAAAATCAGTTTATTATGATCTTTAGAATAGGGGATAATGATCAAGAGTGAGATGAGAAGCAAAACGTATCACAGATAAATAGCGCAATTAACCACTGAATCTATCTTTATAGATTAATTCCTAACTTAATAGTATCCGCTCTATCCTTAAAGTTTAAATGAACAAGCTTACCGCTATTTCCTGTGCAAAGAGTTACGGTCCGTCAGACATCAATTTATCCTTTAATCTGATTTGCTCTGGCTAAGACAATCCTCCTCTGGTCTCGGACCTCCACTGGACGCACTAGACCGACTCACAGAATTAAGACTCTTCTCCTAGAACTTTATCTCATTTCTCTTAGCTTACTAAGAGCTCAGAGCTTCACTTAGCGATCCTCGCGAATGCTAACATTCCAATATATATGGTTCCTAATCTTCATAAGCACGCTCTCTTCTCGGGTGGGTGGGAAAGAATTGACATTCTGGCCCCAAAGAAATCCCAAGAGGATTAGTATAAGTGATTCCGATAAAGCCCCGTCACAACTTCATAACTATACTGTAATAAATCCTTTTGAGGGTCTGTGCTTGTCTTCCTTGGATTTATTTTGCAATTTTCTATTAGAATTTTATCAGTTCTTGGAATAGATTTCTAATTACACCCACACTTTACTTTTCTTTTTGAAAGGATCTACTGGAATCTTGAAATGTTCTTAAAATTCTTGAAACACTTGATTTGCTCACACAGTCATAGTAGTGTGTGCGTTAAGAGCAATTATTTTAAACGCTTCCTCGGAGTAATATCCATTTTTGAACATGCAAAAGTAATACTTTTTACACGGAACACAAAATTATAACAACCAGCTGGCGTACTAAAATATGATTCAAAGTTACGAGTTCCATCGCCAACAGCCCTAGTGTAGCTGAACAGTGTGACGTTAATATTCACTCACACACGCCACACTGAAATGCCCACAACTGAGCTGCTGACGCACTAAAGTTAGTTAAACAAAGTCAAACAAGTAAATTATAGTCAAAGTCGATTCATCACACTACTTCTTGGCAGATATAGGCACTTTGGGACATTACTAATAATCCCATACCATCTCAGGCAAACAATAAAAATGTTTGTCCCAATTAATTCGAACAGTGTAGTATATACATATGACAGAATCACAATATTATGTGACATAATAGAAAGCGACTACCCTTGTGCAATTTTCCATTTTCATTTCGGTATATGGTGTTGGGCTATATTTTGTATTTTATTTGTGTGTTTGTTACTGGTTATTCATTAATTAAATATAATTATTCTCATAAAATATAACAAAAACAAAAGAAATCACATTCTCAGAAGTTAGGCCATTCAAGGAGACAAGGAGGGATTCGAACCCACGACCTTTTGATCAAAAGTCTAACATGCTATCCATTTCGCTACAGGGACGCAAGGAACATTTTTTTTCTATGTATGCTGTTGGACTAATATTTTTGTTGCTATTTATTCATTTTTTACTTTAATTAATGAATTTATATTTGAAAAAAAATGTACAATATCAAGTGTCCCCCTCTGCAAGTTTTAAAAAAATGTATTTGAACTTGAATAGATGAATAAAACGTATTTTACTAATGATTAAAAATTTGAACAAGATATATATATATATATAACGTATAGGCCGAGTGGTATATTTTTCGAATGGTAGTAGGTTTTCATTAAAACATCTTCAGAATGGGTGTTCATCTCTTTTATTGTGAAGCACACATCAAAAGCTTAGAACAAAATTGCGGTATATTTTCACGTTGACGAGACAAACTTGCGACGATTATAAAGCCAAGCGGACAATAGACAAGCAGCAGTGACATCTTGGAGGACACAACACAAAGACAAAAAAGCATTTACATTTTTACTTTGACGAGGCTGAGACAAAAAGCAAACAGTGACGATTGCATGATGAAGGCAAGCAGACAAATAGAGTGATAACATAATATTTTTGCTTTTATACCGGCAGTGACTAGTGCGTGACTATTATGTAATAGTAGTTCTGATTGGATAGAACGGGCGGGACAGGGATTTCGGACTAGTTGATTACGATTAAGATTAAAGTGTTATTTTCAAACGAAAGAATTAAAGTTTGTTTAAATATTTGTAAAAAGAGTTAACAAAGAGGATGCTAGAGGGGAATTATACATACATATATATATATATATATATATATATATATATATATATATATATATATATATATATATATATATATATATAATAATATATATAAATATCGTTACTAATATTATAAAAACGAAAGTTTGTATGAATGTTTGTTATTCTTTCATGGCAAAACAACAGAATGGATTTTAATGAAACTTTACGATAGTACAACTTGTACATCAGAATAACACATATGATATAATTTATAAAGATAGTGTGTGAAGTTTCCAAAATATAACGATAATTGTCAATAAAGTAGGAAAAAATTCTGTCATCTGCAAAAACGCCCGTGTTAGCATATATCTATCTTTTTGTGGGAAGCAAAACAATTCCCTTTTTGTTTTGTCTATACCATGCATCAGTGCGCGCTCGCTTTTAATTTATTCTTTTATCAGTGTAATCAGTAATTTTTTTAATTCATAATAAAACTAGATTTCGAATGGAAAGGTGGTGGCAAGATTTTAACATAAAATAAATACACAGAAAGTAATATTAACGTATTACACTTCCAGGTATAAATTATTTACACTATTTTAAGCGTTCATTACACAAAATTTGTAGCAATGTGTTACTTTTGCTGTGCAGAAATCAGCTTAGAAAGGTATTCTCAAAAATCAACTGACAAGAGAGTTAAGTGGAGTTATAAATAAATAAAAAATCCCATTTGCTTTAGCCTTTAGATGGGGACTTGAAATAAACAATGCGGTTTTTTTTTTTTCTTCATCTGAGATATGCAAAAAGCTTTTTTTTGTTGGTACAATTCACCTAAAATTAACTCATTAAATACTTCTATATCCTTCAATCTGTATTGTTTAATTTTTCAATTTATATATATATATATATATATATATATAAGGAGAGTGTGAACTGATAGTAGGAATATAAAAAAGAAATGCACTTAAAAATAAATAAATTAGTTAATCAGTTTATAACATCAATATATAGTCCTGTTTAAACCATTTCATTCATTCTACTTTTCTCTGATAACAAAGAAGATTGGAGCAAGTTTTAAGACATTTGGATACTCCTTAAAGAGCGTAAAGAATTTATAGATGTTAAATATATACATATTACTTTTTGTTGTATTTGTCTTCAATATTAAAATCTGAAGGTAAACAGACATATGTGTCTATCTATCTGTCTATAGATTTATGTAAGGCTAACTTATCACGAACCGCTCAAAGCAGCAAATCAACGAAAGCACCAAAAGATGGGAAATGATCCGATGGATCCATTTTGTTCATTTAAATTCCCAAAATGTAATTAGTTAAAAATCATGATTCGTCTGCATTGATGCGACTGTGTTGTTCTTATAACAATGACGTAAATTAGCTAGGAAAACCGGTTTTCAGCCAAACTGGAATTTTATGATGTTGCTCTTTTCTTTCTGCATCGTTCCCTTAGATTAAAAAATAAATACTTTTAATATGTGTTTAACTTGAAATATATTAAATTCCCAATATCTACCATGTAGGACATTTTATTTCAAATTTCTATGGATATGCTTTCATTTAAAATCCGAAAAAAAATGAAACTAGTTCCTAAGTAGTTTGGTAAACTTTTTACCTTTCTCAACTCTGCCAGGTTAAACTGGAACGGTCTGTGGTAGTCTAATGGTCGAGGTAACGGTATTGTGGCTGGAGTGTAATGAGTACAAACCGTGTACCACTTAAGACTCACCCTGCAGAGATGTCTGATGTACTTTAAATATGCTAAGGCTCAAATATTCTCTTGCGGAGTGGAAGTTAGAAGAGGAAGAGCCAACTCATGTGTCACCCTCGTCACTTGCTCGTGGCTCAAAATTTTTGAGGTCCGTTGCTAAACGCTTTCAAGTTGCTAAATAGAGTGACGTTAATATTCACTCACTCACTCAAACTGAGTATTGTCAAGTTTCTTTAAGACATTTTTGTGTGTGAGTTTATTTATTTATTTATTTATTTTTGTCTTTTTAAACATAAAAATATTTTTTAAAAAAGATACTTTTCCATTTCGGGGAGCCATAAAAATGCAAGGAAAAAATTCCAATTTCCTATAATAATTGATTGCAGTATGACATACTGCAAGAGAAACCACTGCAAGAAAAATCTTCAAAATATAAGAATGTATATAGTGAATGTAAATATTAAGATTCTAAATCTGTTTTATGATTTTAAATTCTAAGAAACGGGGTTATTTTTATATATGAAAAGTAATGAATATGAGCTTAGTATTTGACTAACACATCACAACTTACAGTTTTTTTTTTTTTATTCTTAAAAATGATTAACTGAAAAACAGTGGAATAGAAAACCTTAAAAATATAGGAAAATGTTGTAATGATTTATCAGGCAGTATTTTTTTAATGTTTATTACACAGTGAATGTAAACAAATTTCTAGGCTCCCCACCTTCAAAGTTTTTTTATTTATATTCACAAATTTTTAATCGAACATTGAAACTTCCAGAATTAAGCAAACTTACCTTACGGTAAGAATTTTTTTGGCATTGCTTACAGATAATGGATATAAATTAATATTTTTAAGAAACTAAAGCAGTATATTGTTTTCTATTATTTATTTCTAAATTAGTTATATTAACAATGAAATCATATATTATCTGTTTTCCTGTTTAGAAAAAAATTATGTAAATTATTTGTCGAAAATAGAAATTTGAAGAAATATCTTATCTATAGAGAGAGAAAAGAGAAATACAATGTTATATACTAAAAACAGTGCAATGCCGGGCTAAACGAAGAAAAAGAAACCTGTCTGACAAGGGTAAGAAGTGGAAGAACTTTTGGGAAAAGGAAATTTTAAAAACAATACTTCGAGAAAGAAAGGGGAAGTTTAAAAGGAATAAAGTTATACTCTCGGGAAAAGAACCATGCAACGCTGGATTAAATGCAAGGGAAATTGAACCGTTCTGTACGGCAAAGAGATGAAAGGTATTTCGAAAAAGGGAATTTTAATGACATTAAAACAGAAATTACACACACAACGAAAAAGTGCTGATACCGTGAGGGAAGGGCAATTTGCATGGGCAAAGAGTTATACAATCGAAAAAGCCCGTGCAACAGCGGGACATGCAGCTTGTTCTATGATAAAAATTGTAATATTAGGGAGCAACGCCGTTCCTTAAATTAAAATGGTGTTTCGGTAGAAATGTCGATACAGTTAAGTTGGCAGCTCTTTTGGCAACAAACTTTAAGAACGGCGATAATTTCGATGACTTGGTGACCATAAGTATGCTTGTGGAGTTCACTGGAGAAATCTATAACTCAATAATCTATGACGTAAGTGGACTTTTCGAGAAAGCGCTAGAAGGTAGCTGCGGAGTCAATAAAAAAGCAGTCGCTTGCGGAAACTGAGTGAGTGTTACTCTGGCTGTTGAAGTGTTGACTCGCCAAGGATGAGAGTTTGCTTTCGGATAATCTTTAAAATTAGGTACGTGTAATTTTAGACACTGCCAATTATGTCTGAGAGCTGCAGAATATGTAATACTTTTCAGGATTTTATTTTGTGAATTTTAGTTTTGTATCCTGTATTTTAAGGACTGTATTTCCACAATAAATTCCATCACTCTGAAGGAACTGTTTTTTTCTTTGGGATTGATAGCATAAAATACACGAACCGAATCCGTAATATATATTAAACATTTCGCTTAAATTTTCTCTCTACGGATTTTAATTCATAATGGTTTGAACCCTCCAAGACTTCCCGTGCTAATTAATTGTTATTTTACTTGCCTAATGGGAACTAACCACGACTTTTCTCTCAAAAAACTGATTTCTATCCTTTCTTTAACCAGGATGAATCAATCTGGCATGGATCGCGTATACTGACCAATCAAAAATGCCTTCACCTTGGACGCTCTCGCGTCCTTCTGTAACATAACTCCTATGTTTTTTGACGGCCACGATTAATGGCAAAACCTTTCCAACCCAATAAGAAGGGTTTTGGAAAAA
>BMAV01002596.1:0-53842 GCA_019973955.1 Trichonephila inaurata madagascariensis | reverse complement strand
AAAATTTTTATTTTGCTTCATTCATTTTTTATTTTTACAATAGCGGGGTTTGAGATGATATTTTCCTTTTTTTTAACTTTAGATTTTAATTATCATTCTTTTGGGGGGAAAGTAATTCTTTTTAGAGTAGGTACTAACACATATAGCAATTATTAATACACAATTTAAATAATACTTTTTAAATATAAATTGATTTCGGTATTTTTCAAAAGGATTAAACTAATATTGTAATAAAAGAAAAGCAAAATTTTTTACTAGGGATTAAACTTTTTCAATTAAGAATTTTGATTTTTCGTTATCTTCTTACTCAAATAAATATCTGAAACTTATTAGTATATTATTCATTTAAAAACTTGATGCACAAAATTCAATTTCTTTCTTATGCCCCAAAGAAGGGAAAAAGCTGGCTGGTGAGTGTCTCTATTGGGGGGTACTCCCGTAATTTAAATTGTTTTTCATGTAAAAGAAATTTTCCCGCCAACGGATGAAAAATTTTAAGGAGTGTTCATTAGCATTGCACTATCAAGCAACACGTGGGTATTCGCGATGGACCTCATAATTTTACTCATACAAGGATAAGGAGAACATGAATGGTACCTCCTCCAAACCCTACCACACACGCCAAAGTCCGGAAGTTTTAGCTCGATAGATTTACCCTTTCTACAGTGGGTCCTCCTAAATATCTCCTTCTCAGTACCTTATCCTGTACCTATTTCAGTACCCCCTCCTCCCTCCAGTACCTACTACCCAAGTACTCTATTTCAGTATTTTATTTTCACATCCCCTATACTCCTCTATCTCAGAAACTCAGTACCTCCTATCTCAGTACCTCCTCAATATCTCCTAAAAAAACCACACAACTTAAATACTTTGAAGCCTAGTTCCCATGTATTGTGAAATATTCCACAATATGTGTGGAGGAAACCAAACTTGACAACCAATAAATCGACCTAGAATTACACTATCTTATCACTGATTAAAGATTCAATAAATATGATTTATTGCATAGTAAACATCTTAGGTTCCACTTTAATGTTCTCAGATAAAAAAGTTTCCTGATAAAAATAATATTCCACGCGATAAAAACCCTTAAATACGTCTTAAAAGCAAAAACCAAATTCATGTGATGAAGAAACTATTTTAGCTCTACCCAATCAAATATATATTTGTCGGTAATGAAGCTTGATAAACATATCTAACATTACAAAAGTGTGTTTTTTTATGACCCAACACCATAATGATCACTAGTAAACCCATGATACTACAGTACAAGTCGTACAAATGACTACTGGATGACTAAGACACAGCGAATCGCTTCCACACTGACCACTAATGGCCTGATGAAACGAGGTCTCAGCATTAAATGGTCCCTATAATGAATGAAGGCTTAATGTCAGGGTTCCTGTAGAGAGGCCATTTAGAATTTAGAGTAATTATCGGAGTATAGAGAGTATATATAGTAAGCAGTCTTGTATATAGTAATAACACAAGATATATAATCTTGGACGAATCAACTGCACGTGCTATCGATGTTCTGCATAACTTTGTTCATTATATCCTCAGAGGGGCTTGAGAGAGATAGTTCTGTTCGCAGATATTTATCTTGAAATAGTGCGCATTTTTTTTTCTTTTTTAAATTATCCGATTATATTTTTTATATGAGTTTTTCAAAAAAAAAAGAAAGGAAAAAAAAGACCAGTTTTATTGATATGAATAATTTTAATTTTGAGATGTTGGCAACGAAAACTTGAATTATTTAAAAATAAAACCATTAAAAAGTTTACACGCCGATTCTCTGTAGATAGAATGGGTGCTATGCAAATTTCATAGCTGTTTTTTTATTTATTGTTGAACTACGTTCGGTTTTTTAACTAAGATGTCTCACGGGTGTTAACTTCGTCTCGAGGGGTGGAAATACAAACGATTTTCAAATAGATATTATTCTTTGAAATTAAAATTAAATAATTCGAATCTTTTACGCGTTATATTTATAAAGAAATGAGGTTTTCAAAAAAGTACAAAATGTTTAAGATATATTCATAATTTAAAAAATTATGAGCATATGAAATTAAGAAATATTTCTGTAATAAAAAATAAATAATGTTTACGTTGAGCATGCTATTTTAGTAGTCTTTGATATACAAAAATTTATAGAATTATAAAATGTACCATACTCTTTAAACCCTACTAATTTTGGTATTATATATCTTTTGTATTTCAAAATATTTAAATTCGTTAATCAAAAATTCGTTTTAAAAATACATAATTTATTATTCTAACATACAAATAGCTACTGTGTAATAAGGCTACTTTTAACTTTGTAAATCACATTATTGATAGTAATTAGAGCAACTATTTTAGAAAATATCATACGCAAGGAAAACGTAATGTTTCTTATTTAATATGCTAATCATTTTTTTTTAAATTATGATTATCTTTTAAACATTTTACACCTTTTTGAAGCCTCATTTCTTATAAATAACTTGCAAAAGATTAAAATTGTTTAATTTTAGTTTCAAAGAGTTGTATCTATTTGAAAATTGTTTATATTTTCAGCCTCCGAGATGAAGTTAGTACCCTTGAGACCCCTTCTGAGCTGCATTCGAGGCCGCGGTAGCCGAGTGGTATAGGTATTGGATCGCGGCTGGCTTTGTCACGAGTTCAAGCCCAGTACTACTAAAGACCCGCCATGTAGGGAAGCAATGCACTCTAAATCTGTCGAGAGCTGAAACGTCCTCCCGTTGGTGTGGTGTGGTAGTTAGGAGAGGGGGTGCCAGCTCAGGTGTCGAACACGTCACTTGACCATGGTTCAAAATTACGTGGTCCGTCGCCAAAAGCCCTCATGTTGCTGAACAGTGTGACGTTAATATTCATTCACTCACTCACTGAGCTGCATTCGAGGAAAAACTTAAGGTGAATAAGTATACATTTAAGTCGCAATATTAAGCAACTTGAGACAATTTTAAACCACGGCCGATGACAACACCAGAGCTGGCACTTCCTCTCCAAACTTCCATACTTCACCAAAGGAAGAATATTCGACGGGGCTCGATAGATTTGTAATAACTCCATATTTCTAAGTAGGATTTTGATTATTTTTTTAATTTGTTTTTACACCCGCGCGCGCGGCAAGAATCTTAGTCATCCATCCTTGGGATTTTGGCCGCAGTATCCGAGTGGTCACGACTGCGAACTTATGTCCGGCATTGTTTCTGTCGGGTCATGAATCTGAGTTTAGGTGCACTGAAGTCTCACCGTGCAGAGGGATTGATGCTCTTAAATATGTCTAGGCTCATTCCTCTTATGTTAGCAAAGGCGTGGAATTTTGCAGAAAGGATTGCCAGCTCAGATGTCACCCTCTTCCTTTAACTAGGGTTGTCAGAGGTCATCACCTCTCTCTTGGGCATGCAGGTAAGTGGGAGGTAGGGAAGAAATACTCGCCATGATCCAATCAATCTATTTATTCATCACACAATAAAACGACACAAATTCAATTAATAACACTAAGAGAATGTCTCGGTGCTAACCGCAAAAATGGAACAACGACGGAAATACACGAAAGACTATCAAACTCGATCCTTACTTTATATAGGATCTAATCTATCATCCAATTTAATCTAATATCAATTTAATCTCAGTGAACAATCGTCACTTTAAGGCTTCTCCTCCTAATAAGTCTTTAATCACAATAAATCAAATATGATACCTCTCAGTAGCAATCTCACCTGATTCGAGTATATCTTATCTCCTACTCTCTATTCTAGCTAAAAAAATTCGACTATATATAATAAGCTAAATTGAATATCACGATTTTCTTCTTCCAAAGGGTTGGTTGTGAATAACGTGAATCGATAGCCCAAAGATTTCCCAAGAGGATTAGTTGAAGGATCGTGGATAGATTCGTGACAGGGTCCAAAATTAAGAGTCTCGTTGCCAATACTCTTAGTTTTACTTTCAAATTCACCGCATATAAACAACAATAACTTAAAAAAAAATGCCAAATTGAAGAGGCAGAAGACGGGATATCTCTGCGAAAATTATACATTCAGTTCATTTATTTTCAATGAACTAAATTAATAATCTTTGCTTCGAATGAGGAAATGTTTTATTAACATAACCCTAAAACAACACGAGGGCTATTGGCGTGAGACCTCATAATTTTGAACATCTCTCAAGTGACGAGGACAACAACACCTTAGCTGCCGTCTTCACTCCAAATCACCACACCAAATCAACTCAAAGACATTGATCGTGCAGTCAAGCAGTTTAAAACGTGCAGTTCAAACAGTTTTAATGTGCATTATCCCTTTACACGGTGGGCTACCAGTGACACCAGGGTTCGAACTCTTGACACGCTGGCAGCTATCACGTGGCTATGACAACTGGGATGCTGCGGCCACCTCCTATATTAATCAGTAACAATAAGCATGATTATAAAGAATATGGAATTAGGTAAGTGATTCTCATAGTGCGGGACGCACTCCTCTAGAGTAGCTTGATAACCCTACATGAGGCGGGCACGAGTACATAAAAAAATTGAAAACAAAAGATTTTTTTAAAAAATATATATTACTTAAAATTAAAATATACGAAATTAAATACGTGTCATGATAGTTTGAAGGCTTATAATTAAGGTCGTTTTGTAGCTTTAGCGTCAAAGTAAATTATTAGGTGCTAGTTTGATATCACGAGGCACGGCGCCAAAGCGCTGCTTGGCGCTATAAAGGAATCACGTCAAGCAGCGCTTGTTGTCGCTGACGGAATCCAAAATGGCGGGCTAGTGGTATCAAATCGTCAGGAAGATAATTTTAAAAAATTGTTTTGAAATTATTTAAATACATTTCAAAAGAAGAATATAGGAAGTGATTGAGAATAACCAAGATCAATCAATAAATAAGGAATGACAATATAATCTAATAAAAAGTTACATGTACTAATAATATTATACACAGTATATATAATAATAATCTTACAATATAATTCAATAGTAATTTTATATAATATTCATGTAGTATATTATTTATAATAATTATTATATATAATACTAATATAATTTAATAGTAATTATATATAAGGGGGCGATGAAAACTATGGTTGAAAATTGGGTCGCAAGTACTGAAAGTTTGAGAAGCACTGAATTAGATGTATGTTCCGAATTCAAATCTAATTCAAAGTATGCCATAAGATTCAACAAGTGTAAGAAATATTTTAACAAATAACTAGTTACAAAAAAAAAACAATATTGATTATGGTGCAACTGTATAGAAATAACCAATTTATAATCTTCCGACCTGAAATGTATTTTACGATCACTACTAAAATAAGACCATTAAAATATTTTATGTGAGGAATAACAGTTTTATTCCAAGATGTATTTATTCAGTTTTCTTTACTATGAATACTCTGCGAAGTGTAAATATTTTAAATTTTAATGGGGCTTAGCATTTACTTCCACTGAAAGAGCAAACAATATGCCATTTTAACAAACTTAAATTAAGTTGACATACCATACTTTAAATATTTCACATGCCCTTTTAAAAAATTTCATTTATATCTTAAAAAGTTAAAATTTTGTAATATTTCGCCGCTGTTATGTGTATAAAAATTTAAGAACGATATACAGAAATGGCCTAGATCCATTAAAATCTTTATATACCTTTCGTAAAACATTCTTTACACAAGGAGGGGTAGAATAATTTTATGTCTAAGGCATTAATATGCACGTATGAAAATATGATGCGTATAACATTTTTACTTATCAAACATAAAAGCGACTTAAAATTAACTATTCATCATGAACTTTTTTCGAAATTTTTCTTGTTATTCTTTAAGAAACGAAAAAAAATTCTATTTAAACATTTTTCCTCTGGTTAGAGAAAACTAATTTTCTTCCCAAGAGATCATAATTTTAATTTATTCTTTTTAATGTTACTTGTTTTACGAACAATTTTGAAGGAATTTTCAAAATTTAAACTCGGAAATATTTGTATTCTTTTGTAATTAGAAAGCAAATATTTGATATTTTAAATATAACTTTTATACCGTTTTTCTCAAATATATGTAGTTGAATAAATTGTATTTTTATGTACTTTTAAGAAAAAATAAAATGTGGAATCCCACGAGAAAAAAAATATTCAAATTTTATTCTTTGTTTTGCATTTTTATTGCAGTCATATTTGTAAAAAAAAAATTCTTATATTTTTTTAGAATTAATCCCCTATATAAATATATACATATATATATACAGAGAGAGAGATTCAATTAAAATAATTAAAACTGTTTGGTAATTGTTAAAAATTATAGATGTTCTATCCATTAACATATTAAAAACTGCAATTTTCTATGGATTTGATTTTCGTTTCTGATATAAAACTTTTTCTAACAATAAAAATAACATAAAATATTGTTACGAATTTTATGTAAATAGTATATATAGTTTGTATTTGATATTTAATTGATTTATATTACTCTATGTTATATTTATTTTTTGTTAAAATTGTACTATTCATAAGCAATGCCACCCCTTATGTTATAATGGCGATTCAATGAGAACTTGGCGGTAGAGCCAAGTTGGCATCATTTTTGGCGTCATTGGTGACCATTTTGGCGAGTTTGGGACCCTCTGGATTCTTCTAGAAAGTATTGGATTTTGCCACTAAGTTCACGCTTTATGAAGCGTGCGGATTTTTCTGGAAGTTTCCGTCGGGTTTATAAATAGAGCAATGTGCCAGCCGCAGTGGGTCAGTCTGATTTTATCTAGCGAATAGTGAGGATTGCTTTGACTAGCGACTAGCTCGGCTGTGCTTGTGAATAATATTTTACTTACGTGTATTTTTAAACACTGATGATTGTGTTTGATTGCTGTTGAAGGTGTGAAGACTACTCTGTGAATATTGCAGCTTAATTCTGTATTTAAAGTATTTGAATTTTGATAATAAATTCGCATCGCTCTTAAAGAACTGTTTATTTTCTTTGTGACTGTTTTGCATAAAATCCTCGACACCTCCTCCTCTAACTGTTACACCTCCTCTTCTAACTGCCACACCCCACCAAAGGGAGATCGTTTGAGGCTCAAAAGATTTATCGTGAATTGGCTCCTTCTTCACAGCGGATTTCAGCTGCTCTAGGCACGAACTCATGATACGCCAGCCACGAGACCGCGATCTTGATGACTAGACAACCGCTGCCGCAAAAGTAATTTCAAAAATCTTTCTCTTTGGCATAATAAGAAGACAAATATGAATGTAGCAATTTATAACTAAAATAATTAAATTCATAACAATATTTCAGGTATTTTTTTCGACTATCAAGTATCTAAAGGGAAACTGAATTTCAGGCGTAAAAATTTCCAGTTAAAATCAATTGTTTTATGAAAAAATTAGATGAAAATTGTAAAAAAAAAAAATTGCCAATATTATCTAATCAAATATTAAATGAAATTTATTTTCCTTTTGTTACTGCTAATCCTCACACAACAAGAATTTTATGATTTAATAGTATTTTTCAACCTAGAAAATTGATTAAATTATTAAATGTGTACAACTTACCAACAAGCAGGGGCGTAGTTACCACCATATCAGCCGTATCAATGATACGGGGCCCCGACATGTGTAAGTAAAAAATTGTAATATGCCATCAATAATCTCGGTTACAGAGACCCTATTTCTAATAGGGGTCCTCGAAGAAACTTTGATACGGGGCCCGCTCAGGACTTGCTAAGCCAATGCTAGCAAGTACATCTAGTCTTCGCTTGTGTGAATGGAAAAATAAAACAACCAAGAGAGAAATATAAAAAAAAAATTCATGAGGTCAAAATTTAATTAATATTTTGAACAATTTAAAGTAAATTGTAAATTTAGGAAAAAATGATTTAGAAAATAAAGAAGTGAAGTAGAATAAACAAATAAGGTTAAATAGCCCATTAAATCCTAAGTTCATCTACAAATCAATATGTAAATATAATCTAAAACAGATATCTAAATATTATCTTTTCCGTCGCTGTGTGGAATTTCCACAAATCCCATTCTTAAAGCATCTCTCAAACTCAGTGGCGCAACAGCCCATGAGGCCCAGGGCCTACTGTGCTCTTCTCAGTGTACGTGACCATTGGGTGCTAAGGTGGATGAGCAGATGTCGGATCAAGTGGTCACTCTGAAGCGAGACCCCACTGTTTAAGTCTCCAAGTAAGCTTGGTACTCATTTATCGAACCACTGCAGGAGGGATGAAAGGCTGATTCGACTTTTTCCAGCCAAGGATAGAACCTCGAATCTGTGGTGTGGAAGCGAGATAGGCTGTCACTCGGACACTGGGCCTTTTAAAGCATCTCTACTCAAAGAAATAAATTTGCATTCTAAGTTTGAAATATATAGGTCTAATAGGCTTAAAAATGTGTTTTCGTCCATAATACTCCGGCAATCTGCTTTTGGAAGCGATTTTTCGAAGAATCGTTCTTAGTGAATCTCAACTCGACAAAAGAAACATGCCTGCTAAATTTCAAATCTGTGGCAGCTCTTATGGCTCCGAAAATCTCTTGATGAGGGATTGCACGATTGAATGAGAGTGAGTCGCTTTTCTCATACATTGAAGTTCTGAAATACTAAATATAAATGTATGTGTGAGATATATTACGTGATTCAGTAAGGAAGTTATTAACCTTAAGTCCCAATTTCGATTCGTCATTTACCCCATGTTTTATAATTAAAGGACTCATCACCATTAATATCAGATGTATTTAGTGAGATTTAAATTCAAACTCAAATTTACCATCATTTTACTAAATGAAAATACAATGACATTATAAATGTAATAAAACCAGTTAACAATCAAAAACTATTAATAAGAAGTAAAAAAATCATTTCAAATAATAGCAGTCATGGAAGAGTACAAAACTTTGTCTCATAATTACAAATTTGTTTTTATTGACGTATATTCTATTAACAATAAACACAATACAGAAAAAGTTGATTTAATTACACTGCAGTTCAATATTTGATAAGATTTCCAGTAACTATAAACAACAATACTTCTTAAAGCGAAGAAAGATTTATAAATTGTCCTCAATAAATACTGTGACAACAGAGGGATATCAAAACGATCCTTCAAACAGAAATTAAATTTGAATCATTTCGTTGCTGAAATTAAATTTGCACTAAATTACTAACGACGATTTCAATTAAAATGATCTCTTCAATCGCTTAATAGGATTCAAGGATTAATAGTTAGTCATTCCTATTTTCAATCATAATCCTTTGAAGAAACTACTGAAAAGAGTTTTTTTTTTACATCCTTTAAGTTTATCTCGACTTTTCATTTCATCAATTTCTTTATTGTCTTGTTCATTTCTAAAAAAATTATTTGTTTAATGGAATGGTAATTAGTTTACATAATTGTCTTTTCAGATGTCAGATTAAATTATTTATGCAATTAAAATGATAAAAATATTATTATCAACCCGAAAATGCTTTTGTAAAGTGAAAAAAATTATTTTTCATGGTGCATGCACATATATTTGGCGCATAACGCTCACCTATAATGCCAAGCTGCATTTTTTAATTTTAAGATATATTCGCCATATAACGTGCACCCCTTTTTACGAAGGAACCTGCAATGTACGTTATCAATGATATTATGTTTTAAAGCCATTTATTCGAGGCATTGCCCCAGGATTTTGAAAAAATAGTATATATCTAGAAAAAGAACCTTTTAAGTTCATAAGGTATGGGGCATTTCTTTTAAACAGTATTCCGATCTTAGTAGAAGTCTAAGTTTTTTTTTATGCTCATGTCGTTTTTTATATTTAAAGCTCTCATGAGGCGTATAATGCGCACCCGTAAATTTGAATCTTTGTGTTAAAAGTGCGCGTTATACGCCGGATTTTACGGTGTATTTATATGTATATATATATATCCTTTAATTTTTTACTTTGCGTTTAAGAAACTTTAGATAAGTTCTCTCTTTTTAAATTGTATCTTTTTCCTACTATTTCTAATGTTGTAATATTTATAATCAAATTAATTTAATAGTTAATTCACACGTGCAAATTTTAGGCCAATTTTTCAATTATGTGGTTGACATTTTTCAATTTCTCTTGGATTATGATGTATAATTTTTTGCTGAAGCAGAAGGTAAGAATTATATACAGTAAAATTAACCCTACTTCATTGCAGAAATTTAAAACATAACAGAATTCCACTTTAGACAATTTGGTTTTCTTCCTATATTGGTTTTTTTTTCTCCGATTCTCCATTTTAAAATTTAAACTTCCTCTGATTTGTAGGATATGTAATCTATCCATCATTTATTTTATTATATATATCAAGAATTTATGTTTCATCTTTATTTAAATATGTGTGTGCGTATTCATTAACATAAAGTGCTAAAATTATAGTACACTTTCAAATGAGCAATGTAAATAAATTGGGAATTTGATTTTACAATTTAAGTTGGTTATAATTAATGCCCCATAAAAGTTATTCGAAAACCCTAATGGCAACAGACCACGGGATTTCTAACCACTTAAAATGATGTAGACTACTATTAAATTAGCATTTCTCTTTCCTAACTTTCCCGCAAAGAGTATGAGAAGTTTAAAATCTAGTTTAGAATGCATAGCAGTAGCTTCAATTATTTCACTCACCAATCCTTGGATAATCAGGACTCGAATTTAAGCTCCTAGTTCGAGAGCATACATGGTTTAAAAGTGTTCAATTTTAATTTTCAAATTTATTTCTATTTCAAGATTGTCTGTTGTTGCCGGCAATACATGCGCGTGTAGCACTTTATATATTAACTTTTAAAGAATAATTTACACTGAAATAAATCGAAAAAGGCTTCAATAAGTGTATATGTGTGAGAGAAAAAGAAGAGAAATAATGTCCTGATTCCAACACAAAAAACGTCTAGTCAGATAATAGGTCTGCAACACGCTGAACTGCTAGTTCAATTTTAAACTTTATTGGTGAATTCAACAGCTTTGGGGCGATATGAAGCTTCTTTTTTTTATCAAACTGCACATCATGGACACGAAAAACAACAACATTGGTGAATACATGTCGTCTAAGTAGTACTTGAAACACTATCACATCGGCCGTATTTGTAAAGGGAGATTTTACATACGGTGTTATTCGTTACTTGGTGATATATAAACGTTGATGTTATTTAAACAAATTATCTTTCCTATATTAGATTTGATTACCTTTTTGACAAGCTTATTTGTGTTCAGGACTCAAAAAGTCAAACACCCGAGAAAGATATATTAAGAACCAAGTAATCCTTATTTTGAAAAAGATATACTGTATTTACTCGAATCTAAAGTGTACTATTTTTCCAGAGTAAATGTTACTGAAAATCGGGTGCGGCTTAGGATTGAAGGCAAAACATTTTTGGAGGGGGAAATTGAGTTTCTACCCCTTTTGAAAAGAAAACTGTAACCGTCCATTCTGTCCTTCTGCATTGATGACTTATCCTATTCTGCAGATTATCTCCAGTATTCAGTCTATCCAAAACATCGTTATCTGCCCGTATTTAAGAAATTTTTTGTGTCTGTACACTCTTTTTTAATTATCTAAACATCAAAGATATCAGTAATAGTATCAATACGAGTTCACTATGACGCAAGAATAAAAAGGGAGGTACAGTAAGACCCGCTTAACGCGGGGTATACGTTCCATAAAAGTAGAGCGTAATATGAAACAGCGTTATAAACGAGGTTATCTCATCATGTAAATAATGGAGTTAGGGGAATATGGGTAGAAAATTGGTCTGGTATTTTACCATTAAATTTATTAATTATGTTTTTTATAACAATAGAGCAAAATTTATTTCTTACAAATATAAAAACATAATTAATGTATATGCATATAAGAATAAATAAAATTCTAAATCAGTATGTTTACATTTTCAATTAAAAATTCTTACTTTTTGCATTATAATATATTAGCTTAGGCACATATTGCGTTCAATTTCATCGTCAATCCACATAGAAAGTCGTTTCTTTATTTCTTGTATTGTATTATTTCTAGAACGGGTAATTCCAGTTGCAGAGCTTGTCGTAGCTGCAGTTGCCGATGACAGTAATTTTTCTTATTCTTAAGAATAGTCCTTATTGTTGAAGCTGCCAAATTAAAACACACCCATTTGAGATTGACGTTCACCCGTATCTAATCTTCTAATCGAGGTTGCTCTTCAGCCTAAAGCCTCATTCTACTAATGGAAAAAAGTTTCAGGAGCGGGAAGCTTAACAAGTGAAACTTTTGTAATCTTATTCCTGTCCAAATATAAATGTTCTGATTAATGAATTTGTTAAAAGATCCATTTCCGCTCGGTATACAGTCATATTATTTTGCAAGCAGAAATTAACATGAAGCTGAAACATTTTCATGTTAAAACAATCTGGTTTTCGTCTCTTAATTCGCTCTCAAACAAATGTTCTCTCCTCTGCTTGGTCTTATCTTTAAAACTTGCTGTTTTTTTCTTGGGAGAATGAAGTTTTACACGATGATTAATAAAATTTACATGTTCAAGTGACCAAGACCAAATATGCTCAGCTGCTATAGTTATAGATTTGTTAGCATGCTTCTTGAGGATTTACCAGGATTCAGTTGAATTTTAAAAACATCAGCTTCCAATGCCATGTTTTTGCATAGTTGAGACTCAAAGTTTGGCTGCTTTAACCACTGGGTTACCGTAGCTGTGACAACTAATATTTCCCTCTATTTCCCTCCTTCAAAATAAACATATTTTGTTCTTAGTAGTTTGAAATAATTAGGTGAATATTCTTTGATTACCATTAGGAGGAATAAGTAATGTTCAAGTTGTAATGAACTATGTATCTGGCCAGGTATTCGATTCGATGCTAACTTGGGATTGTTTTCTTAAAGTTTGAAATTTTGACTATCACCTTCTTACAGTAGAAACATGATATGTGTATTAATGTATTTCAAGGATTGCATGACTTAGGAGCCTAGATAAAATGTGCACTAGCAGTGAGAGATAATATTCATTCACAGCGACTATTTGAGATTCCTGCCCATACCTAAACTTTTATTAAAATTTTAAGAAATTCACCAAGTGAGAATTTTGGACTTGTTTTCATTTGGGAGGAGAATCATTAGTTTATTTTAGGGTTTGAGAATGTGCAGTTCTTTTGTGGTAATTTTCAGATAGTACATTTTGATTCATAACTGAAGGAGATGTCCGATTGATTGATTGAATATTAACGTCGCACTGTTCAGCTACGCATGAAGGGCTTTTGGTAACGGACCACGTAATTTTGAACCATGATCAAGTGACGTGGACTACACCTGAGCTGGCACCCCCTCTCCTAACTACCACACCACACCAACGGGAGGACGTTTCAGCTCTCGACAGATTTAACGTGCATCGCTGCCCTACACGGTGTGTCTTTAGTGGTACTGGGCTCGAACTCGTGATAAGGCAAGCCACGGTCCGATATCTATACCACTCGGCTACCGCGGCCACGAAGGAGGTGTCGAAGGACAAGAACTGGGCAATCGTGAACGAGAACCCATTCCGGGTTCATGAGGTTCCTAGAAAAGCTGCTGTAGCTCATTTTAGACTTTTGACAGGGCATAACTGCATAAGATCTCATCTCTACAGAATTGGTATCTTCGACTCATTGGACTGTACTTTGTGTGACTCAGGTCTGCCTATGACAGCTAAGCATTTGGACTTATGTCCTGCACTAAAAAGTTTTAGCTATATCGTCAAAAAATATTGGACAGTAAGTGCACTAATGGCGCAGATACTTTGTGCAAATTATTATTGGCATTTGTAAAAATAAGAAAAAATATTCATAACTGAAGGAGTTAAAATTGATCTTACTCAAAACTTCAAGATAGAGGAATAATTTAGTAAATTATTGGTTGATTATTTGTGTCTGATTATTTTCAGTGTTTTGCATCATCGATTACCCCTAATATGTTGCTTCAGGTTTGAGTTACAATCTTGTTGAAACCCTCTAAGTTGATCATGTTTATGGAGGATTTATACAAGTTGCATAAAGAGAGATTTTAATTAACTTCATAATAAAATTTATATATAAGACTTGATATCCCTGATTTGATCTAGGATCAAATTACATGAATGATTGCTTTCTATATAAGTACTTTTATTTTACTTAACTTAAAATCCAACTTTAGCTGAAATATTGAATTTAGGGGTTACACCAGCATTTCTCAAACTGTGGGGCGCGCCACTTGGAGAGCATTGACAACTCTACGAGGGCGCGAGCACATTGAAAGTCAAAACAAAAGATTATTTAAAAGTTATTAATTAACCGAAATTAGACAAACAAAATATAACGTAATAGAAACAAAACACACATTTACACTGATATACTATACTTATAAATGTATCAGTGCTACACAATGTATTTTATAATTAATTTAACACTGCTAATTTAAGAACAGGTTCATTGTTAATTATCAGTGACTTATGAGTTTATCATATATATAATTAAAACAAAAGTAACTTACTTATCTTGATAATTTGTATGGTTTATAATTTTCCTTAACTGCCGATTTAAGTTAAAGCGGTTCACTTCTCAGCCACCAGCTTCAAACTTCCACGTAGGCGCGCGTATGTGATGTATTGGGGAAGAATAAAGACACTATCCAAAGGTCCTTTTTGCATTCAAAGTCTTCGGAATAATTTTATGGATAGCGTGCACAGAAGATCATACTTCGGGAAGACGTATATATACGTCGGGTCAACCAAGCTTTGGTGAGCAAGACGTATATATACATCGTTGTTTATAATAGGTTAAATTCATTACTTTGTAGTTTTAGCATCAAAGTATAGTACTATTGAATTTATTCTTTGTTTCGCACTTTGTTCTCGCACTTCGGAAAGACGTATATGCGTCGAGGAAATAAACGTTTTGGCGCAGAGACGTTTATATACGCCGAGGTGCTTAAGTTAAAGTCGTTTAGCATTTTTAGGGTTAAAGTATATTATTGAATTCAATACATATTGTAGTTATTGTATGAGGGGCGCGATAGAAAATTATGATTCAATGTTGGGGGCACGAGTATTGCAACTTTGAGAAGCACTGGGTTACACACTTTACCAGTGCCGGTTTATTCATTGGGCGCTTGGGATAAGGTGCCATGGGCCAAAGGGACACCTGGAAGAGGCGGATAGCTGGACTAAACCGGATTTTCTGGTTATAAATTTTGATCCACCAGTGCCAAGGAGGCCAGTAGGTGTTCTGCGCCCAAAGGTAAAATGAGCTTAAATCGGCACTGCACTACTAATATCTGGTATATTGTACCTCGTTTTATAGTTTCAATATTACGCTTAACCTTAATGTTTCATTGCATCGTAAATGCGTTTTGAGATGTAGATAACGAGTCCAGTCTTTAGACTATTTTCTAATACAAATTTAACGTAACAGTTATAGCTAAAAGTGATTGTGGGTTTCGGTGATGATGATGATGATGAGTTTGGTGTTTTATGGCGCAAGAGCCAGTTTTGGCTAATACTGCTCCAAACATTCCTTAGGTCATAGTCTGGACGGGAAAAGAAGAAAAGGAGGGTGGATGACAAGATGGAGGGTCGAAAATAGAAGGATCACTGGGGTACCCGGGGTCGTGACACCCGTGTTTACCAAAGATATTAAACCCCTTGGGAAAGGAAAGAAAGATCACTAGGGTACCTCCGGGATTGTGACACCCGTACCCATCTAAAGGGTAGGCCCTGAGGGGGTTGTGGGTTTCAGGTTGACAGTTATTACTCAAGTCTGTTACTGCTCGCAGTCATTCAGCTTCTCACGAATATTACAGATGGCTGGTAGAGGGAACGCATAGACTACAACAAATGTACTATCGATGTAAAATATTATCTTAAGTATTATTTTTCACTACAGCAGCAATATTGCATTTAGCTTTATATTTCGTTGCAGTTACAACATTTCCTACAGTTTATTATTATTTCTTTTTAGGTACATTATTACAACTTGGTTACAGTGAAATATGAATGAGCCGTGAATTGACAGATATTCCAGTAAAATCTTTCAGAATTATTTTTTAGGAATTTCCAGTTACGAGAGTGGAGAATGACAGCCTATTCTCTTAAAATAGCCATTGAATAAATGACCAAAAAAATGGAATGCTTTAAAATAGTCATAAAACTGTATAAATATATACTGGTAAAAGTTGAATAGTTATTTGTTGTTCTAAATCATCAAACATGATGTAAATAATGACCCGTCTCTTACGATATTATTTGCATCTTGGATTCATTACGCATATTTTGCTTTCTTGTTCGCATAAAAGACAGGCACAATATTTTGTTGATAATATACATATTGGGATGATTCGAATTTAAAAATATTTTATTGCAAACAATATAAATTTAAGTTTTATTCCGTTTTTGTTGCGAATAAATATATAAATTGCATAATGGATAACTTTCAAAATCTGGTCTATGTGTAATTTAACGGAATGCCTTAGTATAACACAGAGGTCGGCAACCTACTACAAGTGTGCCACATGTGGCACGCGGAACAATTCTCGGTGGCACTCTGTACTACTCAACAAATTTGTCAATTTTTGAGTGATTAGAATTTGATAAATTTGTAATGGACCTTATACGACAAACTTCTCCAGAATTATCGACATTTAAGGAATTATAAAAGAATCTGTAAAATAACTATAAATAAATTTACAGCTATTTTGGTAAATTATTGAATGCCATTGTTGTAGAGATTTAATTGTTTGAAGAGTGAAAATTGCATATATTCTGATTTCTTTTTGGTTCTACGTATCTCATTAAAAAAATCTTTTCTTCATATGAAAAATATTTAGGGTCCTCAAAGAAATTGTGTAACAACTAAATGCTTAAAATCGTGTCAAATTGAAAGTCACAAATTACACACCTGATTTTGCGATATGGAAGAAGAGCTGAGCAGCACTAGGTTCGTATTAAAATTTTATTTATGTTTTATTCAACTAAAGCGAAGGGAAATATTTATGATTTATGTTGTCTATTTCTTACTTTAATAAATATGTTTAAAAATATATAATATATGTACAATTTTATTTTTTTTGTATTTTTACTCAAGAAATGGTTATATGTTAAATAGTATATTGACATGTTAGGAAACATTTTCAAATGAAGCAAAATTAATATATAATTAAAACCTAAATCTATATTATTTACTTTTATTCTTTAACTCTCGAATTGTTTCAATAATGTCATACTAAGTGTCACGCTGAAATATATTGGTAGATTAACTTGGCACGCTACATCTAAAAGTTTGCCGACCCCTGGTATAGAATATAGATATTGCAACACAGACGAAATTCTTCTTTAACCCTGATAAATAAAACGGCAACGAAAAGAAAAAATAATAATAAAACAAGGAACTTAAATAAACTCTAAAAAAATTCTAGTGAAAAGCAAATGGAGTCATTTAATGTTAAAGTTACATGAGTTTTCAAAGCTGGCTTGCTTAGAAAATTTTGTTGCGTTAGGTGTAGGTGGTACTTGGCAACTAGTCTGGATTTTACTTCGTGCCGCAACATGTATATGCTGAGTCAACAGGGTTAACAAGTACCTTCCTTTTTTTTTTTTTTTTTTAAGTCGGCTTGAGTGTCTGTTCATTCTCAATCTCTAGTCTCGATTTTTAGAGAAAACATCAGCAAATACGTTCAATTTGGTTTCCTAAAAATATGAATCGAAGAACAAAAATATCCACTCTCTCCAATTAATGGATTTGGACAGGTCTTATCCATATTGTTCTCTAGTTTCGTTAGAAAATTATTAAATGAAAATATTACCAATACAACAAAAAAGGGGTTTTAGAGAAAACACATGGAATACAGCTTAAACTTTTTTCTACAGAGGTAATCTTCAGTTTTGAAATCATTATTATGGTGTTGAAAGTGGTATATAAGAAAACTCATTCGCTTACTTAGACTGTAATTAGAGTTTTGTTGAATAAATTGCGTAAAAATTAATAACTAACCAAAAAAAAATTGTAAAATTTAATACTACACAAGCTAAATTTTTGCAAAGCGCAGAATCCAATTTGGCAGTTAGATTTAAATTATTCCTGGAGGAAGAATTTATTCTAAAACTCCCTAAAAGATATTTTATACGAACACAAAAAACTGTTTTAAAACCCAACTGTGTTTTTTGGTAGGTGCATTTTATACCCATGGAGAAAATGTGGTTGTATGAGTTTTAGAACAGAAAATTTTAAACGTTTTCGAAAGAAACAGACATCATCGTTTGAGTTATAAAAACAATACAAAATACGATTAGTTGATTATTCAACAGTAATGGTTCTGTGACGAAGCATATCTCCTTCCTATTTTCAGCAGATCCGTGCCGACAGAAGCTGCGACAATTCGAGAAGTTCCCTTTTATGGCTGGGGAGAATTTTGTAGCTGGGTGAGTCAGTTCGGCTTTTGCACTTATTGTCAAAGGGCGCCTTGTCATTGTGTGCCCATTTTCCCAGAACTCGGAGGCGCCGTCTCGTCGGAGAACATACAGCTGTACACCCAGCCGTGGCGTCTTTCGGACTGGCGGGAGCGAGACAATGCTTGGCGCGGCAGAGGGGTGCGACATCAATAGAGGCCGAGACCGGAAGGCGGCAGCAGGGGATTTGGACTGAGGCCGACAAAGAAAATGAGCGGTGGATGACGAGGGAAAAGAAATGCGATAAAACGAGCGAGAGTCCGGAAGAGAAGACTGGATCTTGGAAGGAGCGGTTCGGACGTCCCTTGAGCGATAGGAAGAGCGATAGTGAGCCCGCAGTGGCGGTCTCTAGCTGGAAAGATCGAAAACCGGAGAGAATACGGAAGAGACTCGAACTGATTAGGAACGAGCCCGCGAAATTACAGCGGTCTCCTGGCTGGTAAATCCAGGAACGGAAGAGTGCCAAAGAGAGACTCAAAAGTGATATTGAACTGTAATTAGATTGTACCCTTGTATTTATTATTTTGTCTAAGCATGTTAAAATAAATAGATAGCCAGATCTGAAAGTCATTACAGCTATACTATTTATATATCTGGTGGCAGCAGGTTTGCATTTAAAATGGAATAAATGCTGGAATTTACATACCTGAATAGGAAAGAGTTATCTTCGAATCGAGTGAAAAGGACTCTTTTGTGTTGTTGATACTTACGAGAGAAACTGCCCTGTCAAGGTGTGGACTGTTTATACCAGTAGAGTTAAAGTTCGCCGAAGAAGGAAAAGAAGGGTGTGGTTCTACGGAGTGCTTCAAACGACAAAGAAAGTGAAGGCACAACACTTATTGTGCTAGAGGGTAAGTCCTTTGAAGTTGTGCTCGGAGCAGGTAGAGATTTATTTATTTGTTAGCTTAGTATTTTTGGAAATCTAAGTGAATTTTGTGCTTTCGCGCTAATGAATTTTTGTTTGCCAAGAGTCACAAAAGAGTTGTTTGAGTATGAAAGTGTGCTTTTTACAATATGTTAATTTTGTGTACGGGTCAGAATCATAGAATTGTGTTTTTATTTTTATGATATTGATAGAAAAGAGGCGTACGGGGGTTGTAGTGTAAAAAGAGTACTTTATTTGTCGATTTTGCATAGTTACTTTACGGTTTTTTAGGCAATACCAATAGGATTGTATTGTTTTGGGTATAAATGTGATTTTTCATTTATGGTAGCACTCTTGTTTGGTTGTTTATTGTGTATTATTGCATGAATTACTTCGGGGTATTTTAGTTGTACTAATAGGATTGTGTTGTTTGGTATATGTGTGTTCTCTTCAATTTATTGTAGTACTCTTGTTTAGTTGTTTATTATTGCATGATGACTTTCCTTTTAGATTAAGAAAGATGACTTTGTTAGAGGTAGCAAGGGAATTAGGGTGGAAGGAAGTCAACGGTGATCTAAAAAAAATAGAAATTAAGGATAGAATTTTACAAAATGAGAATAATGATATAGAAACGATTAAGCGGTGATGGAGTTTTAGAGAAGAAAATGAAAAGTCTAATCAGGGCTCGAGTTTGAGGAGCATGTAAATGAGGAAAGTGGAGTTAGAACGACTGAGAGCTAAACTCAGAAATAAGTTGAAGGAACAAGAGTTCAATATGATCTGGAGTGATAAAAACAATCACAATGTCTGATGACTGACGGAAACCGTACCGGGAATTTAGGGAACCGGTTAGCAAAGTGTAAACCGTTAATTAACGCGTTAGTTAATGAAAGAAAGAGTGGAGGGAAGCCACGTCGTGTGATTGCGAAAAGGAGAATTGCTGACCCCCTATGAGATACACGAACATTTTTCAACCGTCGGAAGAAATGGAGGTAGTAACAGAAAAAATAAAATGTGTAAGATTGAGGAAGAGAAAAGGAATAAAGAGGGGGTATAAATTAGTGATGTGGTAAAGGGAAGGGGGAGGGCCATTCGAAAGGAAAAAACCCATTATTTGTTATTATTTACGTAAAGTCGGTCACATAAAACCCTCTTGCCTAAACTTATGAAAAAGCATGTTGAAACGGTGGCTGGATTTGGGAGTGGAAACGGAAAGGTGAGAACTCTTTTGGGGAATTTAAAGTTGGATTTGAATTAGGTGGTGTAGAGGCGTCGGTGTTTAGAGATAACAGGGGTCTTACCATGAATTTGTGTGCGAGTAGTTGGATGGATAGAGAACAATTATTTGGGAGGAAATATGTTTTGGGTCAAAAGCCCATTGGTTGACGTATGCCATTGTTTACCTCTCGCAAAGGTAAAATTTAAGACCAAAGGAGGCGAGTCTTACACGAGGCAGCAGTCAAAGCAAACAGCCCTTCGGGTGAACCTTACTTGTCGGGAAACCGCACAGCCGATCTAATTGAGTCAGGCGAAAAGAATGTGCTTATAATAAATGACTGTGACTCAAAACGTTAGCGAGGTAGTTCCTTTCGAGAAGGAAAAGAGTTATGTGTTTAAACTCGAGGAGCGACCTTTCAATTGAAAATCACGGATCCAGTTTTTCAACGATAGAAATTCTATCGTTGAACCAACGATAGGAGTTTCCGGCGTTTGTCGAAAAAAGGAAGGGGCTCAGCTTTCAATTAATGAACGATTTTTAGTTCAGAGCAGAGAGAGAAGTGCAAAGACCTCAATGTATTGTGGGAAAAATCTAAATTAGGTTTTAGACGAATGTTGTCAAACAAGAGAAGGAAAACTAGAGGCACACTGGAACGGAAGAGGGAATTCCGAAAACTAGGTGTGCCCTTGAAGTCACACTGGAATATAACCAGTTGAGCCACCCGAGGGAGTGACTCATAGGGGAAGGTTTCGAGAATTTTAAACTCGCCTTGAAGGCCTCTGCGCGGAAGGGGAAGACGAATCCTCTCAGCATTATTTGCGTTACGCACCGTTTCGCGCATGAAAACAAAGGTTTAGCCCACTCCGAATGGGTGATAGCGAGGGGAAAATTAAGACCCCTCACACCCTGATTTACGAGAAGAGAATTGACGGGAAGAATTTACACCCGGGACGAAGGTTGTGAGAATGCGTTCATGAAATTGACAGGTAAAGATTGGTTTCGGAACTTATTCTTTTTCATCCGGAGTTCTCGAGAAATTTTATTGTGGCCGCAAATGGAAGGATTAGAGTCGTTGCTCTCCCCTACATCGATGTCATAGCCATCTTTTCCCAAATTGGAAGACCATGTGATGCATATTGACCTTGTGCTAGGGGCTAAAAGTGGCAGTTTAAAGTAAAACCTTCGAAATGCAGATTCGCGCAGGAGGAGGTGTTATTCCTCAGTCATACCGTAGGTTCTGGGAGTAGGTCACCTAGTGATATGAAGATATAGGCTATAAGATTTTCCTCCCCACTACTAAGACACAAGCGAGATCTTTTTTGGGAATCGTAGGATACTACGCTCATTACATCCCAAACTATAGCGAGATAGCGTCACCCTTGACCGACGCCCTCAAGGAAAATTAAGAAGAAAGCATTACGTGGGATGAAGAAGATGCGAAGGCGTTCGCAAATTGAAGGAGTAAACTTGTCTCGAAACCTATTTTGTTTACCCCAGTTTCTCGAAGATTTTTATTTGCAGACGGACACCCAAGTGATATAGGGGGCTGGAGTAGTTTTGTCGCAGAAAATAAACGGTGAGAACACCCCTGTATACCTGAATAAAAATTTTCAAGGGCGGAAGAAATTATAGCACACGGTAGAAAGGGAGTTACTTCGATAATATTCCTTAAAAGAGGCTAAACACCTAGATGGTCAGAAGTTTATTATAAAAGAAACCGATCACAACCCCTAAATGCACCCTAAGCAAGCCAGGGGCAGCAATCCCAGACTGCAAAGATGGGCTTTAAGTCTACAACCGTTCAATTTTTGAAATTCGGCATAAACCAGGGAAAACTTCATGGGAATGCCGACGGATTAAAGTAGATTAGAGTGATAACTTTCAGTTTCTTTAAATTGTACTTTTTCTGTGTGTGTGAATGTATGTCTGTGTTGTATGTGTAAAATGGTCCAGAGTTTGTTATCAAATCTTTGAGCCTCTTGTGCAAAATGGAGATGGGTTAAAATGGTAAAACCCTCGCGGAGAATTGACAGTGTTATTTAGTAATGAAATCTGTATATTTAAATTTAAGTGCTCTGCCGAGGATTGTCTCACTGCATCAGGACCGCTCGTAGAGTTGCCAGTAGCGTGATGGAAGAACTTCTAATTGTCCCATGAAATGGACACTCGAAGGGGGAGGAGCAGCTGTGACGAAGCATATCTCCTTCCCTATTTTCAACTTAGTCCACGTGCCGACAGGCTGCGACAATTCCGAAGTTCCTTTATGGCTGGGAAGGAATTTGTAGCTGGGTGGTGCTTCGGCACCCTTACCTTATTGTAAAGGGCGCGTGGTATGTGCCCGGTACAGAACTCAGGCGCCGTCTCTCGTCGGAGAACATACAGCTGTACACCCAGCCGTGGCGTCTTTCGGACTGGCGGGGGTGAGACAATGCTTGGCGCGGCAGAGGAGTGCGGCATCAGCCGGCAGGAACGGAAGGCGGGGATTTGAACTGAGCCGACAAAGAAATGAGCGGTGGATGACGGGGAAAAGAAATGCGATAAAACAGGCGAGAAGAGTCGGAAGAGACTGGATCTTGGAAGGGGAGCGGTTGGGTCCCTTGGTGATAGGAAGAGCGATAGTGAGCCCATACAGCGGTCTCCTAGCTGGAAAGATAAGAAAACCAGGAAGGCGGAAGAGACTCGAACTGATTAGGAACGAGCCCGCGAAGTACAGCGTGTGGCACAGTGAAATCAGGGCGGAAGAGTGTAAAGAGACTCAAAAGTGATATTGAACTGTAATTAGATTGTACCCTTGTATTTATTATTTTGATAAATTTCATGTTAAAATAAATAGATAGCCAGATCTGAGAGAAGTCATTACAGTTCAGTAAATTATTAAAGTGGGAAAGGGCTGTTCACACGCACAAAAATCTTATACATGAAAAAGTGGCGGAGTTAACGTTATTCGTGGTGGTTAAGTGGTTTTAATATTCATAAATATATGAGACGTTTTCATAAAATATTTCTTAAAAAGATATGATCCATTTGAACTAAACAAAGTAGCTTCTATTTTGACTAATTATGTAGTCGCAAGTTAAGCGTTGAGGAGATTGTTAAAGCTACATAACTAACGATATTTCTTTTTATCAGAATAGAAATTCATAATTGAGTGAACATTGCAAGATAAGTATATTTTTTAGTGCTTCGAACCGGAACTGAACCGAAAACCGGAAAAAAACAGTTATTTTTGTAGGAACAAAAACCGGAACTGAGCCGAAAGAAAAAATATCGGTTTAATTCGGTTCGATATATCTTCAGACATTTTGTAACTGTAACCAACTTATCGATAAGTTCTAATTTAACGTCGACCATATAATTATAATCATTACATGTATATTGCTTCTCGATTTTCTGTTTTGATGTTCACTAGTACTTTTCTGTTTCTTGTAGAAGGCAGATTTAATTCATGTGAATGAACTAGAAGTATAAATTATTTATGATAAGAATATACATAAAATAAAAATATTAATTAGGAACTGAACCGAAAGCCGTTATTTTTGCCAGGAAGAAACAGGACCTGAACTAATTTATTTTTTTAGTTGAACCGGAACGAAAAAAAATTAAGGTTCGAAGCCCTGATATTTTTCATAAATGGCGTAGTTTATTTATTTCTTGTAAGGCCAAACTTCTTCACAGAAACGAAAATGTAATGCTTACTACTAGTTTTCAAGGAATGTTCACAAAAATGTTAAATTTTTCTTAGAAATAATCAAATTTAAGAAGAAAAACAACATACAAACTTTAAAATCCTTTAAACTTGGGAAAATATCCCTACCTTTGCAACAAGCATTTCGTCTACGTAAACAGAAACGTTTATGCCGTGAAACTTTCATCGACCTAGTTTACTCAGTTTTCTTAGAAAAGTATGTTTATATATATAAGATGTTCGATGTATTTAATTTATATCTTCCATGGTTTAAAAATAAACCGTAACACAATTTCATTCAAAAACAGTGAAGCATCTAAGTCTTGTTTCCGCTTAACACCCTTGGAATATTTTGATGCTCATTGAACCAAAATTACTCACAAAAACTGTATGTGATTTTTGATTAAAATTTTCCATCCTTGTTTATGCATAAACAGTTTTAATAGCATCGCGGTAAAATATCTAACGTTTAATTCAAAAGGTTTCGAAAAATACTGAATAGAAAGTTTTTTATCATGCAAGGTTCGAACTATGAATGTGATATCAGTACTTATCTAGAGTGATTCTGTCGTAGTTAATCTAAGTAATACATGCAACTGAGAATATTTAAATAGGCTTTGATTCAATGTAAATTTCAAAATGTACAACAAGGCTGCTAATTCAAAAACTGTGGAATTTTTTTCAGCGTATAATGTTACTAACTGGTAACCTGTTTTTCGCACGCGCATATCTCAGGTGAATTGAAAAATAAAACATTAAATTTGAGATATATATATATATATATATTTAATGAGTTAATTTTAAATGAATTGCAAATTAAACCAAAAAAAAAGTTTCTCTCTTAGCATAACTTTTTTCAACAAAAAATCATATTTGTCAAATTTTGTCTGTACGTATAATAATTGAACAAAGGATGTGTTTATCATCTATAATGCCATCGTAACCTCCTCGTGGGTCGCCTTTTGAGAATCCCCTTTTAGCTGATATCTGCTCAGCAAAAGCAACATGCTTTTTTTAAATTCCAAGGCTGTATGCGTTAATTAGTTCATAAAAGGGAACTTTTTTATATATATTTATGCCCTCGTAAAACTCCCTTGGGGGTCGATATTCGCAAAACTCCTACTTAGCGGATCTCTACTGTATGAAAGTAACATGCCTGCTAAATTTCAAATCTGTTGATAAAATGGTCCAGAAGTGGAAAAAAAATTTATCTATCAGATACAACTCATCGGACCCCCTCCTCTTGGCTGTCTATATTTACAAAGTCTCTTTTGTAGCAGATCACTACTCTATATAAGGAACATCTCTATCAAATTTCAAGTCTGTAGGTGTGATAGTTCAAAAACGGCAACATATTTGTATAACTACACTTAACCGCTCGCAACCCCCTTTGGGGGTCGACTTTCGTAAAACTCTTTCTTAGCGTATGTATACTCCATAAAAGGAACATGCCTACTAAGTTTCAAGTCTATAGGTGAAATATTTTCAAATATATTGTGATGAGTGAGTGAAGGAATGAGTGTGAGTCACTCTTTTCTTCTTTATATATACATTAGAACGTCATTTATCCGAATCAATTGGGACCGGACACCGTTCGGATACGCGATTGTTCGGATAAACGAAAACCAAATGCGATCCACGCAGTATATGAAACCGACACTATACGAATATTGAAAATCATCACATGTTGGAAACGTGCTTGAAGAAAAAGCAAAATAGGTACAAAATGTCGCAATTTTACCTTTATACTGGTAAAATAATCACTTATTTTTTCCTTTGCATCATTTGTACCTTTGTTTTTCACGCAGGTCTCTGATCCTCTTGAGCAGCATTAGTTGATTAAGGCAACACTCTGATGGTTGTTTGTACCACTCCATAGCAAAACTGTGGGCAGATTCTTATCGCCAGACAATGACTCACCTTCAATCACTACGTTTCCCGTGTCCCGTGGCGTGATTTAAAGTTCATTAACCTACCAGTGCTAGCTTTGAGAAATCAGCCAAACCGCCTAATTTCTCGTTAAGTTCCAGAGTTTTTTTGCACAACAGAGGGCCCGATATCAGGTCCCCTTTGTTTTCTTTTGAAACCTCACGTCAAGTAGAGTGCGTCCAAGAACAACATCGTTTGCTTCCCTCATGGTTTTTCTTTTCTTCGAACCATCTCCTGAGACAAGTTTGGATACAAACTGACCTAATATTCCGCGCAGATGTTTACCAAATCACACAACTGAAGTTCCCCAAAAATCCCTGACCTTGGGTTTCCCCGGCACTTTTAACCTCAAGCGAAACAACTGTTGAGCATTACACTGTTCGAAAACGTATTCATATGCAGTACATGCAGTTGACAAAAAAAAACTGATCCGGATAATAAACGTTCGGATAAACGACGTTCTACTGTATATATTTTAATGCTAAACTATAATTTAAATGACTTTGTTATTTAATAATTAATGTAAAGATAATTCTTTAAAATTTGTGCTTCAGATAAAATAAGAATACTATTGGCAATGGACTTCAACGTTTTGAACCACCATTAAGATATGCGGACAGGTACGAGTAATCATCCCTCTCTTCTACATTCCCCATCGTGTTAATTTGAAGACTTTGTTCTCTACACATTTAATTTCTTTCTATACATCAGTCTTCCTAAGAATTAGAATTGGAGTACTACAGATATTTGGGGGGGGGAGGAGTGTCATCTCATTCATCCTCAATATTAAATGTGGTACAAAATTGACGAGATCCGTTACAAAAAAACCTCTCGTGTTGCTTCTAACGTTGTAACTCATAAAACTCGACCCCACGACATCACTCCTGCTGATTCTTATGTGAACATGAATCCCCATTTCCACTCCCTCTCACCCACTATTTTCTTGGGATCTCCCTACCATTTTTATCTGTGTTCTGTAATTGATGGACATTATTTTTATTCGAAAGGGGGATTGTTTGCTTTAAATGTCTTCTGAGGACGACACAGGTAAAATGTTCTCAAATATGAACATTTGTAGCAAGGGGAGGAGGAATTTTCTCTAAAGAATAATAAAAATCATAATTTTCTCCGTCTCTTTTTCGCACTTTTTCACTAATTTTCTACATATTCAAGTTTCCAGACTCGCTCCCTTTTTCTTCATTCAAACACCCCCAAAAATAAAAATATATATCAACAATTTTTATATAAAAGCAGCTGATGATGTGAGGTCTCAAATTTCTCGGTAGTTAATTTCATTACTTACTGTTTTTCATACTTTTACACACACACACATATATATATACATACATATATATAATATATATGGAATATCTTCACAATAAATTTATATATATAAGAAAAGGTAACATACATTATATATTTTATAGCGTAGATTTTAATTATAAGCAAAATAGGAGCAATTTCCTTCTGAATATTTTGAATATATTGGCAAATTTTTCACACCTTTTAAGAGTATCCAAAAATAAACCCCCATTTTCTTCACTGATACATTGCCAAATTATGTGCTTTATATATTGTAATATATGCACCATAAACAAATATTCAGCTAAAAAAATATTACCTTTCTGTAATTCATGAAGTTTTTTAATCAAATACTAATTATTACAGGAGATAAATTCAACGCATACTTACGTGTATTTTACCCTCTCAATTTACTTTCTGAATATAAGTTTTCTCTGAATTAATATTTATATTGTTCCTTATTAATTAAATATCCTATAAGTAATTTTTTTTTATTGGATACTCTTATTTATATTTTTGCGTTCATTCAATAATTGGTAGCTGGTTACAAGGGATTTAATGCATAATAAATTTATTGCATAAGAAAATAACAATATTTGGCACGAAGTTGATATCGGTACGCTACTCGTTTCTGGTGTGATTTTCAACTAGCGCCAAATAAATCTTTGGCGGTCAATCTATTGTTATCGTATTGTAATGTTATCACAGTAGCTTGAAATTTTACATTTGTTTGTAGAGCTTTGCGTAGGGTACCATTATCAACTTTGTGCCAGGCACCATGTTTTTCCTTTTTTAAAATTCATTTTGTGTTTGCCTATACAGATGGTTCTTCTGAAACATTCACAAATGGTGACTCGAGTATTTATGACCCTCCCAAGTGATGCAACCTACTAACAGTAATCGGTGCTGGTGCGTGCCATTGCCTCTTGCTTCACATTAACTTCGGGCGATAGTGGGCTCTAGATCTATATGAGACTCTCACTATTCTACAAAACAGGCTAAAGGCCTCGTCATTTTTGTGACGCAAAAGCAGACCTCAGGCAATTCTAAATGGAGATTCAGGGATTACTGAAGAGATTTGATTTCAATCGAGGTTGCTCTTCAACCTAAGCCTCATTCCTACTAATGGAAAAAAAAGTTTCAGGAGCGGAAGCAACAAGTGAAACTTTTTGTAATCTTATTCCTGTCAAATATAAATGTTCTGATTAATGAATTTGTTAAAAGAGATCCATTTCCGCTCGGTATACAGTCATATTTTGCAAGCAGAAATTAACATGAAGCTGAAACATTTTCATGTTAAAGCAATCTGGTTTTTCGTCTCTTAATTCCTTCTCAAACAAATGTTCTCTCTCTGCTTGGTCTTATCTTTAAAACTTGCTGTTTTTTTCTTGGGAGAATGAAGTTTTACACGATGATTAATAAAATTTACATGTTCAAGTGACCAAGACCAAATATGCTCAGCTGCTATAGTTATAGATTTGTTAGCATGCTTCTTGAGGATTTCAAAGTTCAGTTGAATTTTAAAAACATCAGCTTCCAATGCCATGTTTTTGCATAGTTGAGACTCAAAGTTTGGCTGCTTTAACCACTGGGTTACCGTAGCTGTGACAACTAATATTTCCCTCTATTTCCCTCCTTCAAAATAAACATATTTTTGTTCTTAGTAGTTTGAAATAATTAGGTGGAATATTCTTTGATTACCATTAGGAGGAATAAGTAATGTTCAAGTTGTAATGAACTATGTATCTGGCCAGGTATTCGATTCGATGCTAACTTGGGATTGTTTTCTTAAAGTTTGAAATTTTGACTATCACCTTCTTACAGTAGAAACATGATATGTGTATTAATGTATTTCAAGGATTGCATGACTTAGGAGCCTAGATAAAATGTGCACTAGCAGTGAGAGATAATATTCATTCTAGCGACTATTTGAGGATTCCTGCCCTTTACCTAAACTTTTATTAAAATTTTAAGAAATTCACCAAGTGAGAATTTTGGACTTGTTTTCATTTGGGAGGAGAATCATTAGTTTATTTTAGGGTTTGAGAATGTGCAGTTCTTTTGGTGATTTTCAGATAGTACATTTTGAAATTCATAACTGAAGGAGATGTCGATTGATTGATTGAATATTAACGTCGCACTGTTCAGCTACATGAGGGCTTTTGGTAACGGACCACGTAATTTTGAACCATGATCAAGTGACGTGGACTACACCTGAGCTGGCACCCCCTCTCCTAACTACCACACCACACACCAACGGGAGGACGTTTCAGCTCTCGACAGATTTAACGTGCATCGCTGCCTACACGGTGTGTGTCTTTAGTGGTACTGGGCTCGAACTCGTGACAAGGCAAGCCACGGTCCGGTATCTATACCACTCGGCTACCGCGGCCACGAAGGAGGTGTCGAAGGACAAGAACTGGGCAATCGTGAACGAGGACCCATTCCGGGTTCATGAGGGTCCTAGAAAAGCTGCTGTAGCTCATTTTAGACTTTTGACCGGGCATAACTGTGTGAGATCTCATCTCTACAGAATTGGTATCGTCGACTCATTGGACTGTACTTTGTGTGACTCAGGTCTGCCTATGACCTCTAAGCATTTGGACTTATGTCCTGCACTAAAAAGTTTTAGCTATATCGTCAAAAAATATTGGACAGTAAGTGCACTAATGGCGCAGATACTTTGTGCAAATTATTATTGGCATTTGTAAAAATAAGAAAAAATATTCATAACTGAAGGAGTTAAAATTGATCTTACTCAAAACTTCAAGATAGAGGAATAATTTAGTAAATTATTGGTTGATTATTTGTGTCTGATTATTTTCAGTGTTTTGCATCATCGATTACCCCTAATATGTTGCTTCAGGTTTGAGTTACAATCTTGTTGAAACCCTCTAAGTTGATCATGTTTATGGAGGATTTATACAAGTTGCATAAAGAGAGATTTTAATTAACTTCATAATAAAATTTATATATAAGACTTGATATCCCTGATTTGATCTAGGATCAAATTACATGAATGATTGCTTTCTATATAAGTACTTTTATTTTACTTAACTTAAAATCCAACTTTAGCTGAAATATTGAATTTAGGGGTTACACCAGCATTTCTCAAACTGTGGGGCGCGCCACTTGGAGAGCATTGACAACTCTACGAGGGCGCGAGCACATTGAAAGTCAAAACAAAAGATTATTTAAAAGTTATTAATTAACCGAAATTAGACAAACAAAATATAACGTAATAGAAACAAAACACACATTTACACTGATATACTATACTTATAAATGTATCAGTGCTACACAATGTATTTTATAATTAATTTAACACTGCTAATTTAAGAACAGGTTCATTGTTAATTATCAGTGACTTATGAGTTTATCATATATATAATTAAAACAAAAGTAACTTACTTATCTTGATAATTTGTATGGTTTATAATTTTCCTTAACTGCCGATTTAAGTTAAAGCGGTTCACTTCTCAGCCACCAGCTTCAAACTTCCACGTAGGCGCGCGTATGTGATGTATTGGGGAAGAATAAAGACACTATCCAAAGGTCCTTTTTGCATTCAAAGTCTTCGGAATAATTTTATGGATAGCGTGCACAGAAGATCATACTTCGGGAAGACGTATATATACGTCGGGTCAACCAAGCTTTGGTGAGCAAGACGTATATATACATCGTTGTTTATAATAGGTTAAATTCATTACTTTGTAGTTTTAGCATCAAAGTATAGTACTATTGAATTTATTCTTTGTTTCGCACTTTGTTCTCGCACTTCGGAAAGACGTATATGCGTCGAGGAAATAAACGTTTTGGCGCAGAGACGTTTATATACGCCGAGGTGCTTAAGTTAAAGTCGTTTAGCATTTTTAGGGTTAAAGTATATTATTGAATTCAATACATATTGTAGTTATTGTATGAGGGGCGCGATAGAAAATTATGATTCAATGTTGGGGGCACGAGTATTGCAACTTTGAGAAGCACTGGGTTACACACTTTACCAGTGCCGGTTTATTCATTGGGCGCTTGGGATAAGGTGCCATGGGCCAAAGGGACACCTGGAAGAGGCGGATAGCTGGACTAAACCGGATTTTCTGGTTATAAATTTTGATCCACCAGTGCCAAGGGGCCAGTAGGTGTTCTGCGCCCAAAGGTAAAATGAGCTTAAATCGGCACTGCACTACTAATATCTGGTATATTGTACCTCGTTTTATAGTTTCAATATTACGCTTAACCTTAATGTTTCATTGCATCGTAAATGCGTTTTGAGATGTAGATAACGAGTCCAGTCTTTAGACTATTTTCTAATACAAATTTAACGTAACAGTTATAGCTAAAAGTGATTGTGGGTTTCGGTGATGATGATGATGATGAGTTTGGTGTTTTATGGCGCAAGAGCCAGTTTTGGCTAATACTGCTCCAAACATTCCTTAGGTCATAGTCTGGACGGGAAAAGAAGAAAAGGAGGGTGGATGACAAGATGGAGGGTCGAAAATAGAAGGATCACTGGGGTACCCGGGGTCGTGACACCCGTGTTTACCAAAGATATTAAACCCCTTGGGAAAGGAAAGAAAGATCACTAGGGTACCTCCGGGATTGTGACACCCGTACCCATCTAAAGGGTAGGCCCTGAGGGGGTTGTGGGTTTCAGGTTGACAGTTATTACCCTAATCTGTTACTGTTTGCAGTCATTCAGCTTCTCACGAATATTACAGATGGCTGGTAGAGGGAACGCATAGGCTACAACAAATGTACTATAGATGTATCATTTATCTTAAGTATTATTTTCACTACAGCAGCAATATTGCATTTAGCTTTATATTTCGATTTGCAGTTACAACATTTCCTACAGTTTATTATTATTTCTTTTTAGGTACATTATTACAACTTGGTTACAGTGAAATATGAATGAGCCATTAATTGACAGATATTCAATGCGTCTTTCAGAATTATTTTTAGAAGATTTCCAGTTACGAGAGTGGAGAATGACAGCCTATTCTCTTAAAATAGCCATTGAATAAATGACCAAAAGAATGGAATGCTTTAAAATAGTCATAAAACTGTATATAAATATATACTGTTAAAAGCTGAATAGTTATTTGTTGTTCTAAATCATCAAACATGATGTAAATAATGACCCGTCTTTTACGATATTATTTGCATCTTAGATTCAAATCCATTACGCATATTTTGCATTCTTGTTCCCATAAAAGACAGGCACAATATTTGTTGATAATATACATATTGGGATGATTCGAATTTAAAAATATTTTATTGCAAACAATATAAATTTAAGTTTTATTCCGTTTTTGTTGCGAATAAATATATAAATTGCATAATGGATAACTTTCAATCTGGTCTATGTGTAATTTAAAGGAATGCCTTAGTATAACACAGAGGTCGGCAACCTATGTCACATGTGGCACGCGGAACAATTCTCGGTGGCACTCTGTACTACTCAACAAATTTGTCAATTTTTGAGTGATTAGAATTTGATAAATTTGTAATGGACCTTATACGACAAACTTCTCCAGAATTATCGACATTTAAGGAATTATAAAAGAATCTGTAAAATAACTTTATAAATAAATTTACAGCTATTTTGGTAAATTATTGAATGCCATTGTTGTAGAGATTTAATTGTTTGAAGAGTGAAAATTGCATATATTCTGATTTCTTTTTGGTTCTACGTATCTCATTAAAAAAATCTTTTCTTCATATGAAAAATATTTAGAGTCCTCAAAGAAATTGTGTAACAACTAAATGCTTAAAATCGTGTCAAATTGAAAGTCACAAATTACACACCTGATTTTGCGATATGGAAGAAGAGCTGAGCAGCACTAGGTTCGTATTAAAATTTTATTTATGTTTTTATTCAACTAAAACGAAGGGAAATACTTATGATTTATGTTGTCTTTTTCTTACTTTAATAAATATGTTTAAAAATATACAATATATGTACAATTTTATTTTTTTGTATTTTTACTGAAGAAATGGTTAGTATGAAGAAATGGTTATATAGTATATTGACATGTTAGGAAACATTTTCAAATGAAGCAAAATTAATATATAATTAAAACCTAAATCTATATTATTTACTTTTATTCTTTAACTCTCGAATTGTTTCAATAATGTCATACTAAGTGTCGCGCTGAAATATATTGGTAGATTAACTTGGCAAGCTACAGCTAAAAGTTTGCCGACCCCTGGTATAGAATATAGATATTGCAACACAGACGAAATTCTTCTTTAACCCTGATAAATAAAACGGCAACGAAAAGAGAAAAAAAATAATAAAACAAGGAACTTAAATAAACTCTAAAAAAATTCTAGTGAAAAGCAAATGGAGTCATTTAATGTTAAAGTTACATGAGTTTTCAAAGCTGGCTTGCTTAGAAAATTTTGTTGCGTTAGGTGTAGGTGGTACTTGGCAACTAGTCTGGATTTTACTTCGTGCCGCAACATGTATATGCTGAGTCAACAGGGTTAACAAGTACCTTCCTTTGTTTTTTTTTAAGTCCGCTTGAGTGTCTGTTCATTCTCAATCTCTAGTCTCGATTTTTAGAGAAAACATCAGCAAATACGTTCAATTTGGTCTCCTAAAAATATAAATCGAAGAACAAAAATATCCACTCTCTCCAATTAATGGATTTGGACAGGTATTATTCATATTGTTCTCTAGTTTCGTTAAAAAATTATTAAATGAAAACTTGAAAATATTACCAATACAACAAAAAAGGGGTTTTAGAGTAAACACATGGAATACAGCTTAAATTTTTTCTACTGAGATAATCTTCAGTTTTGAAATCATTATTATGGTGTTGAAGTGGTATATAAGAAAACTCATTCACCTATTTAAACTGTAATTAAGAGTTTTGTTAGATAAATTGCGTAAAAATTAATAACTAACCAAAAAAATTGTACAATTTAATTACTAGACAAGCTAATTTTTTTCAAAGCGCAGAATCCAATTTGGCAGTTAGATATAAATTATTCCTGGAGGAAGAATTTATTCTTAAACTCCCCAAAAGATATTTTATACGAACACAAAAAACTATTTTAAAACCCAACTGTGTTTTTTGGTAGGTGCATTTTATACCCATGGAGAAAATGTGGTTGTATGAGTTTTAGAACAGAAAATTTTAAACGTTTTCGAAAGAAACAGACATCATCGTTTGGAGTTATAAAAACAATACAAAATAGATTAGTTGATTATTCAACAGTAATGGTTCTGTGACGAAGCATATCTCCTTCCTATTTTCAGCAGATCCGTGCCGACAGAAGCTGCGACAATTCGAGAAGTTCCCTTTTATGGCTGGGGAGAATTTTGTAGCTGGGTGAGTCAGTTCGGCTTTTGCACTTATTGTCAAAGGGCGCCTTGTCATTGTGTGCCCATTTTCCCAGAACTCGGAGGCGCCGTCTCGTCGGAGAACATACAGCTGTACACCCAGCCGTGGCGTCTTTCGGACTGGCGGGAGCGAGACAATGCTTGGCGCGGCAGAGGGTGCGACATCAATAGAGGCCGAGACCGGAAGGCGGCAGCAGGGGATTTGGACTGAGGCCGACAAAGAAATGAGCGGTGTAGATGACGAGGAAAAAGAAATGCGATAAAACGAGCGAGAGTCCGGAAGAGAAGACTGGATCTTGGAAGGAGCGGTTCGGACGTCCCTTGAGCGATAGGAAGAGCGATAGTGAGCCCGCAGTGGCGGTCTCTAGCTGGAAAGATCGAAAACCGGAGAGAATACGGAAGAGACTCGAACTGATTAGGAACGAGCCCGCGAAATTACAGCGGTCTCCTGGCTGGTAAATCCAGGAACGGAAGAGTGCCAAAGAGAGACTCAAAAGTGATATTGAACTGTAATTAGATTGTACCCTTGTATTTATTATTTTGTCTAAGCATGTTAAAATAAATAGATAGCCAGATCTGAAAGTCATTACAGCTATACTATTTATATATCTGGTGGCAGCAGGTTTGCATTTAAAATGGAATAAATGCTGGAATTTACATACCTGAATAGGAAAGAGTTATCTTCGAATCGAGTGAAAAGGACTCTTTTGTGTTGTTGATACTTACGAGAGAAACTGCCCTGTCAAGGTGTGGACTGTTTATACCAGTAGAGTTAAAGTTCGCCGAAGAAGGAAAAGAAGGGTGTGGTTCTACGGAGTGCTTCAAACGACAAAGAAAGTGAAGGCACAACACTTATTGTGCTAGAGGGTAAGTCCTTTGAAGTTGTGCTCGGAGCAGGTAGAGATTTATTTATTTGTTAGCTTAGTATTTTTGGAAATCTAAGTGAATTTTGTGCTTTCGCGCTAATGAATTTTTGTTTGCCAAGAGTCACAAAAGAGTTGTTTGAGTATGAAAGTGTGCTTTTTACAATATGTTAATTTTGTGTACGGGTCAGAATCATAGAATTGTGTTTTTATTTTTATGATATTGATAGAAAAGAGGCGTACGGGGGTTGTAGTGTAAAAAGAGTACTTTATTTGTCGATTTTGCATAGTTACTTTACGGTTTTTTTAGGCAATACCAATAGGATTGTATTGTTTTGGGTATAAATGTGATTTTTCATTTATTGTAGCACTCTTGTTTGGTTGTTTATTGTGTATTATTGCATGAATTACTTCGGGGTATTTTAGTTGTACTAATAGGATTGTGTTGTTTGGTATATGTGTGTTCTCTTCAATTTATTGTAGTACTCTTGTTTAGTTGTTTATTATTGCATGATGACTTTCCTTTTAGATTAAGAAAGATGACTTTGTTAGAGGTAGCAAGGGAATTAGGGTGGAAGGAAGTCAACGGTGATCTAAAAAAAATAGAAATTAAGGATAGAATTTTACAAAATGAGAATAATGATATAGAAACGATTAAGCGGTGATGGAGTTTTAGAGAAGAAAATGAAAAGTCTAATCAGGGCTCGAGTTTGAGGAGCATGTAAATGAGGAAAGTGGAGTTAGAACGACTGAGAGCTAAACTCAGAAATAAGTTGAAGGAACAAGAGTTCAATATGATCTGGAGTGATAAAAACAATCACAATGTCTGATGACTGACGGAAACCGTACCGGGAATTTAGGGAACCGGTTAGCAAAGTGTAAACCGTTAATTAACGCGTTAGTTAATGAAAGAAAGAGTGGAGGGAAGCCACGTCGTGTGATTGCGAAAAGGAGAATTGCTGACCCCCTATGAGATACACGAACATTTTTCAACCGTCGGAAGAAATGGAGGTAGTAACAGAAAAAATAAAATGTGTAAGATTGAGGAAGAGAAAAGGAATAAAGAGGGGGTATAAATTAGTGATGTGGTAAAGGGAAGGGGGAGGGCCATTCGAAAGGAAAAAACCCATTATTTGTTATTATTTACGTAAAGTCGGTCACATAAAACCCTCTTGCCTAAACTTATGAAAAAGCATGTTGAAACGGTGGCTGGATTTGGGAGTGGAAACGGAAAGGTGAGAACTCTTTTGGGGAATTTAAAGTTGGATTTGAATTAGGTGGTGTAGAGGCGTCGGTGTTTAGAGATAACAGGGGTCTTACCATGAATTTGTGTGCGAGTAGTTGGATGGATAGAGAACAATTATTTGGGAGGAAATATGTTTTGGGTCAAAAGCCCATTGGTTGACGTATGCCATTGTTTACCTCTCGCAAAGGTAAAATTTAAGACCAAAGGAGGCGAGTCTTACACGAGGCAGCAGTCAAAGCAAACAGCCCTTCGGGTGAACCTTACTTGTCGGGAAACCGCACAGCCGATCTAGTGAGTCAGGCGAAAAGAATGTGCTTATAATAAATGACTGTGACTCAAAACGTTAGCGAGGTAGTTCCTTTCGAGAAGGAAAAGAGTTATGTGTTTAAACTCGAGGAGCGACCTTTCAATTGAAAATCACGGATCCAGTTTTTCAACGATAGAAATTCTATCGTTGAACCAACGATAGGAGTTTCCGGCGTTTGTCGAAAAAAGGAAGGGGCTCAGCTTTCAATTAATGAACGATTTTTAGTTCAGAGCAGAGAGAGAAGTGCAAAGACCTCAATGTATTGTGGGAAAAATCTAAATTAGGTTTTAGACGAATGTTGTCAAACAAGAGAAGGAAAACTAGAGGCACACTGGAACGGAAGAGGGAATTCCGAAAACTAGGTGTGCCCTTGAAGTCACACTGGAATATAACCAGTTGAGCCACCCGAGGGAGTGACTCATAGGGGAAGGTTTCGAGAATTTTAAACTCGCCTTGAAGGCCTCTGCGCGGAAGGGGAAGACGAATCCTCTCAGCATTATTTGCGTTACGCACCGTTTCGCGCATGAAAACAAAGGTTTAGCCCACTCCGAATGGGTGATAGCGAGGGGAAAATTAAGACCCCTCACACCCTGATTTACGAGAAGAGAATTGACGGGAAGAATTTACACCCGGGACGAAGGTTGTGAGAATGCGTTCATGAAATTGACAGGTAAAGATTGGTTTCGGAACTTATTCTTTTTCATCCGGAGTTCTCGAGAAATTTTATTGTGGCCGCAAATGGAAGGATTAGAGTCGTTGCTCTCCCCTACATCGATGTCATAGCCATCTTTTCCCAAATTGGAAGACCATGTGATGCATATTGACCTTGTGCTAGGGGCTAAAAGTGGCAGTTTAAAGTAAAACCTTCGAAATGCAGATTCGCGCAGGAGGAGGTGTTATTCCTCAGTCATACCGTAGGTTCTGGGAGTAGGTCACCTAGTGATATGAAGATATAGGCTATAAGATTTTCCTCCCCACTACTAAGACACAAGCGAGATCTTTTTTGGGAATCGTAGGATACTACGCTCATTACATCCCAAACTATAGCGAGATAGCGTCACCCTTGACCGACGCCCTCAAGGAAAATTAAGAAGAAAGCATTACGTGGGATGAAGAAGATGCGAAGGCGTTCGCAAATTGAAGGAGTAAACTTGTCTCGAAACCTATTTTGTTTACCCCAGTTTCTCGAAGATTTTTATTTGCAGACGGACACCCAAGTGATATAGGGGGCTGGAGTAGTTTTGTCGCAGAAAATAAACGGTGAGAACACCCCTGTATACCTGAATAAAAATTTTCAAGGGCGGAAGAAATTATAGCACACGGTAGAAAGGGAGTTACTTCGATAATATTCCTTAAAAGAGGCTAAACACCTAGATGGTCAGAAGTTTATTATAAAAGAAACCGATCACAACCCCTAAATGCACCCTAAGCAAGCCAGGGGCAGCAATCCCAGACTGCAAAGATGGGCTTTAAGTCTACAACCGTTCAATTTTTGAAATTCGGCATAAACCAGGGAAAACTTCATGGGAATGCCGACGGATTAAAGTAGATTAGAGTGATAACTTTCAGTTTCTTTAAATTGTACTTTTTCTGTGTGTGTGAATGTATGTCTGTGTTGTATGTGTAAAATGGTCCAGAGTTTGTTATCAAATCTTTGAGCCTCTTGTGCAAAATGGAGATGGGTTAAAATGGTAAAACCCTCGCGGAGAATTGACAGTGTTATTTAGTAATGAAATCTGTATATTTAAATTTAAGTGCTCTGCCGAGGATTGTCTCACTGCATCAGGACCGCTCGTAGAGTTGCCAGTAGCGTGATGGAAGAACTTCTAATTGTCCCATGAAATGGACACTCGAAGGGGGAGGAGCAGCTGTGACGAAGCATATCTCCTTCCCTATTTTCAACTTAGTCCACGTGCCGACAGGCTGCGACAATTCCGAAGTTCCTTTATGGCTGGGAAGGAATTTGTAGCTGGGTGGTGCTTCGGCACCCTTACCTTATTGTAAAGGGCGCGTGGTATGTGCCCGGTACAGAACTCAGGCGCCGTCTCTCGTCGGAGAACATACAGCTGTACACCCAGCCGTGGCGTCTTTCGGACTGGCGGGGGTGAGACAATGCTTGGCGCGGCAGAGGAGTGCGGCATCAGCCGGCAGGAACGGAAGGCGGGGATTTGAACTGAGCCGACAAAGAAATGAGCGGTGGATGACGGGGAAAAGAAATGCGATAAAACAGGCGAGAAGAGTCGGAAGAGACTGGATCTTGGAAGGGGAGCGGTTGGGTCCCTTGGTGATAGGAAGAGCGATAGTGAGCCCATACAGCGGTCTCCTAGCTGGAAAGATAAGAAAACCAGGAAGGCGGAAGAGACTCGAACTGATTAGGAACGAGCCCGCGAAGTACAGCGTGTGGCACAGTGAAATCAGGGCGGAAGAGTGTAAAGAGACTCAAAAGTGATATTGAACTGTAATTAGATTGTACCCTTGTATTTATTATTTTGATAAATTTCATGTTAAAATAAATAGATAGCCAGATCTGAGAGAAGTCATTACAGTTCAGTAAATTATTAAAGTGGGAAAGGGCTGTTCACACGCACAAAAATCTTATACATGAAAAAGTGGCGGAGTTAATATTCGTGGTGGCTAAGTGGTTTTAATATTCATAAATATGAGACGTTTTCATAAAATATTTCTTAAAAAGATGTGATCCATTTGAACTAAGCAAAGTAGCTTCTATTTTAACTAATTATGTAGTCGCAAGTTAAGTGTTGAGAGATTGGTATTAAAAAGCTACATAACTAACGATATTTCTTTTTTCAGAATAGAAATTCATAATTGAGTGAACACTGCAAGATAAGTATATTTTTTAGTGCTTCGAACCGGAACTGAACCGAAAACCGGAAAAAAACCGGAACTGAACCGAAAGAAAAAAATATCGGTTTAATTCGGTTCGATATATATCCAGACATATTGTAACTGTAACCAACTTATCGATAATTCCTAATTTAACGTCAACCATATAATTATAATCATTATACACTCATATTGCTTCCCGATTTTCTGTTTTGACGTTCACTAGTACTTTTCTGTTTCTTGTAGAAGGCAGATTTAATTCATGTGAATGAACTAGAAGTATAAATTATTTATAAGAATATACATAAAATAAAAATATTAATTAGGAACTGAACCGAAAGCCGTTATTTTTGCCAGGAAGAAACAGGACCTGAACTAATTTATTTTTTTAGTTGAACCGGAATGAAAAAAAATTAAGGTTCGAAGCCCTGATATTTTTCATAAATGGCGTAGTTTATTTCTTGTAAAGGCCAAACTTCTTCACAGAAACGAAAATGTAATGCTTACTACTAGTTTTCAAAGAATGTTCACAAAAATGTTAAATTTTTCTTAGAAATAATCAAATTTAAGAAGAAAAACAACATACAAACTTTAAAAATCCTTTAAACTTGGAAAATATCCCTACCTTTGCAAGCATTTCGTCTACGTAAACAGAAACGATTATGCCGTGAAACTTTCATCGACCTAGTTTACTCAGTTTTCTTAGAAAAGTATGTTTATATATATAAGATGTTCGATGTATTTAATTTATATCTTCCATGGTTTAAAAATAAACCGTAACACAATTTCATTCAAAGACAGTGAAGCATCTAAGTCTTGTTTCCGCTTAACACCCTTGGAATATTTTGATGCTCATTGAACCAAAATTACTCACAAAAACTGTTTTTTGAATGTGATTTTTGATTAAAATTTTCCATCCTTGTTTATGCATAAACAGTTTTAATAGCATCAGTAAAATATCTAACGTTTAATTCAAAAGGTTTCGAAAAATACTGAATAGAAGTTTTTTATCATGCAAGGTTCGAACTATGAATGTGATATCAGTACTTATCTAGAGTGATTCTGTCATAGTTAATCTAAGTAATACATGCAACTGAATTTAAATAGGCTTTCATTCAATGTAAATTTCAAAATGTACAACAAGGCTGCTAATTCAAAAACTGTGGAATTTTTTTCAGCGTATAATGTTACTAGCTGGTAACCTGTTTTTCGCACGCGCGCGCTCGGGTGAATTGAAAAATAAAACATTAAATTTGAGATATATATATATATATATATTTAATGAGTTAATTTTATTTTAAATGAATTGCAAATTAAACCAAAAAAAAAAGTTTCTCTCTTAGCATAACTTTTTTCAACAAAAAATCATATTTGTCAAATTTTGTCTGTACGTATAATAATTGAACAAAGGATGTGTTTATCATCTATAATGCCATCGTAACCTCCTCGTGGGTCGCCTTTTGAGAATCCCCTTTTAGCCGATATCTGCTCAGCAAAAGCAACATGCTTTTTTTAAATTTCAAGGCTGTATGCGTTAATTAGTTCGCAGGAACTTTTTATATATATTTATGCCCTCGTAAAACTCCCTTGGGGGTCGATATTCGCAAAAACTTCCCTACTTAGCGGATCTCTACTGTATGAAAGTAACATGCCTGCTAAATTTCAAATCTGTTGATAAAATGGTCCAGAAACGGAAAAATTTATCTATCAGGCCTCTAACTCATCGGACCCCCTCCCCTCTTGGCTGTCTATATTTACAAAGTCTCTTTTGTAGCAGATCACTACTCTATATAAGGAACATCTCTATCAAATTTCAAGTCTGTAGGTGTAATAGTTCAAAAACGGCAACATATTTGTATAACTGCACTTAACCGCTCGCAACCCCCTTTGGGGGTCCACTTTCGTAAAACCCTTTCTTAGCGTATGTATACTCCATAAAAGGAACAGGCCTACTAAGTTTCAAGTCTATAGGTGAAATATTTTCAAATATATCGTGATGAGTGAGTGAAGGAATGAGTGTGGAGTCACTTTTCTCCTTTATATATACATTAGAACGTCATTTATCCGAATCATTTGGAACCCAACACCGTTTGGATACGCGATTGTTCGGATAACCGAGAACCAAATGCGATCCATGCAGTATATGAAACCGACACTATACGAATATCGAAAATCATCACATGCTGGAAACGTGCTTGAAGAAAAAGCAAAATAGGTACAAAATGTCGCAATTTTACCTTTATACTGGTAAAATAATCACTTATTTTTCGCTGCATCATTGTACACCTTTGTTTTTCACTGCAAGGTCTCTGATCCTCTTGAGCAGCAGTAGTTGATTAAGACAGCACTCTGATGGTTGTTTGTACCACTCCATAGCAAAACTGTGGGCAGAATTCTTATCGCCAGACAATGACTCACCTTCAATCTGCAGTTTCCGTGTCCCGTGGCGTGATTTAAAGTTCATTAACCTACCAGTGCTAGCTTTGAGAAATCAGCCAAACCGCCTAATTTCTCGTTAAGTTCCAGAGTTTTTTTGCACAACAGAGGGCCCGATATCAGGTCCCCTTTGTTCTTTCTTTTTGAAAACCTCACGTCAAGTAGAGTGCACGATCAAGAACAACATCGTTTGCTTCCCTCATGGTTTTCCTTTTCTTCGAACCATCTCCTGAGACAAGTTTGGATACAAACTGATCTAATATTCCGCGCAGATGTTTACCAAATCACACAACTGAAGTTCCCCAAAAATCCCTGACCTTGGGTTTCCCCGGCACTTTAACCTCACGCGAAACATCTGTTGAGCATTGCACTGTTCGAATTGCATTGTTCGAAAACGTATTCATATACAGTACACGTAGTTGACAAAAAAAAACTGGTCCGGATAATAAACGTTCGGATAAACGACGTTCTACTGTATATATTTTAATGCTAAACTATAATTTAAATGACTTTGTTATTTAATAATTAATGTAAAGATGATTCTTTAAAATTTGTGCTTCAGATAAAATAAGAATGCTATTGGCAATGGACTTCAACGTTTTGAACCACCATTAAGATATGCGGACAGGTACGAGTAATCATCCCTCTCTTCTACATTCCCCATCGTGTTAATTTGAAGACTTTGTTCTCTACACATTTAATTTCTTTCTATACATCAGTCTTCCTAAATTAGAATTGGAGTACTACAGATATTTGGGGGAGGTGTGTCTCATTCATCCTCAATATTAAATGTGGTACAAAATTGACGAGATCCGTTACAAAAAACCTCTCGTGTTGCTTCTAACGTTGTAACACTTTCATAAAACTCGACCCCGCGACATCACTCCTGCTGATTCTTATGTGAACATGAATCCCCATTTCCACTCCCTCTCACCCACTATTTTCTTGGGATCTCCCTACCATTTTTATCTGTGTTCTGTAATTGATGGACATTATTTTTATTCGAAAGAGGGGGATTATTTTAACTTTTAAATGTCTTCTGAGGACGACACAGGTAAAATGTTCTCAAATATGAACATTTGTAGCAAGGGGAGGAGGAATTTTCTCTAAAGAATAATAAAAATCATAATTTTCTCCGTCTCTTTTTCGCACTTTTTCACTAATTTTCTACATATTCAAGTTTCCAGACTCGCTCCCTTTTTCTTCATTCAAACACCCAAAAATAAAAATATATATCAACAATTTTTATATAAAAGCAGCTGATGATGTGAGGTCTCAAATTTCTCGGTAGTTAATTTCATTACTTACTGTTTTTCATACTTTTACACACATATATATATACATACATATATATAATATATATGGAATATCTTCACAATAAATTTATATATATAAGAAAAGGTAACATACATTATATATTTTATAGCGTAGATTTTAATTATAAGCAAAATAGGAGCAATTTCCTTCTGAATATTTTGAATATATTGGCAAATTTTTCACACCTTTTAAGAGTATCCAAAAATAAACCCCCATTTTCTTCACTGATACATTGCCAAATTATGTGCTTTATATATTGTAATATATGCACCATAAACAAATATTCAGCTAAAAAATATTACCTTTCTGTAATTCATGAAGTTTTTTAAGCAAATACTAATAATTACAGGAGATAAATTCAACGCATACTTACGTGTATTTTACTCTTTCAATTCACTTTCTGTGAATATAAGTTTTCTCTGAATTAATATTTATATTGTTCCTTATTAATTAAATATCCTATAAGTATTTTTTTTTATTGGATGCTCTTATTTATATTTTTGCGTTCATTCAATAATTGGTAGCTGGTTGCAAGGGATTTAATGCATAATAAATTTATTGCATAAGAAAATAACAATATTTGGAATGAAGTTGATATCGGTACGCTACTCGTTTCTGGTGTGATTTTCAACTAGCGCCAAATAAATCTTTGGCGGTCAATCTATTGTTATCGTATTGTAATGTTATCACAGTAGCTTGGCGAAAATTTACATTTGTTTGGCAGAGCTTTGCGTAGGGTACCATTATCAACTTTGTGCCGAACATGTTTTCCCTTTTTTAAAATTCATTTTGTGTTTGCCTATACAGATTGTTCTTCTGAGAAACATTCCTAAATGGTGACTCGGAAGTATTTATGACCACTCCAAGTGATGCAACCTACTAACGAGTAATCGATGCTGGTGCGTACCTTTACCTCTTGCTTCACATGAACTTCGGGCGATAATTGAGGCTCTAGATCTAAATGAGACTCTCACTATTCTAAAACAGGCTAAAGGCCTCGTCATTTTTTGTGACGCAAAAGCAGACCTCCAGGCAATTCTAAATGGAGATTCAGGGATTACTGAAGAGATTTGCTCTCGACTGTTTAGACAAAGTCTGCTTTCTCCAGTGGTTACCTGCACATGTTGACATTACAGGCAATGAAAATGTGGATAACCTGCAAAAAAAGCTAAAACTCTTAACAATGACAACTTTGTCAATGTTACCTTATAAGAAGTAAATGCTGTCTCAGATTTCAAATTGAGAGAGAAATCAATTCCAGTAAAGCATCAAATATGTAATATAAGTGAAAACCGCCTTATAACAAAGACTATTGCTAGGCTAAGAACAGGTCATCACAGAGGAATGAAGATTGATAGGGATGGTAGAAGAACTTATAGGCATTGTGATAACTTTTTAGGTACAGAGCTAACACCTGTTCATATTTCTGACTATCGAGCTATTCTGGCTGCCCTACAAGAAATAGGGGTCCTGTTTTCGTAAATAAACCTTTATGTGGATAATATTGAACAAATTTCCAGAACAGTCATCTGGGCCCACGGTACTGTCTGATTTGGTCCCATCATGGATACAAAATCCTCATCAAAACTCATTAGATTTCAGTGATAAAACCGAAATCACTGTGTAATGGTCGCCCTATGATGTCTATTAGTGTGGGAGAGTCGGAAGGAAGATTAGCCATATTCAAAATCACTTCAATTTATCCTGAGTTATAACAACACAAATTCTACAACCCAAGATAAGAGATGCAGCTAAGTACCAAATATGGAAAGCAATAATGAGCTAGACGAGATACGACAAGACTTTACATAATCAGAACACTTACGTCCAGCGAATATCTTCTGATTCTTCACGACCTAATCTAATTTGATTCCTAATTGACAAATCGTCAATTTTAATATTACAATAATCAGCTACGAAGTACCTACTCTTCACTTCCCTTTAATAAATAACTGCTGGCCGTTAGCAGTCTTTATATAACCTCTCTATCCTTCTAACCTGAAAGTTTAATCTTTATATTGTAAGGACGCCCCCAGGGTGTCCTTCTCCTAGGATTATCAGTGTGAGCTAGAGGTGTAGGAATAAATGAAGAACTAGAAGCTGCCATAATCTTAATATTACTTTATTAAGATCTTAACTTAAACCCCAATAACATATTAGATAATAATATAATATGTGAGAGAATTTACGGTGGCTAAACACACAATATATAATACCGAAATAACGTAACCCGGATCACTATCAATAACTAACTCACCTAAGCTCAATTTCAATGCGAACACAGATCCGAATATTTAAATGGTCACTCCTGCCTTAATGTCCAACGAAGTCTCAATCTATCTAATCCTAGCTGAAGTTGCAGTTCACTGGCGTGCAATGGTATGCGCGTTGACTAAGGGCTCTCTGTTACGGGTAACTTCTCTTGACTGTCACTTAACGCCTTGAAATACTCTTCATACTTGCCACACAAACTAACATAACACTCCCCAAAGGCCACACCGCTTTCTCTAAACTTCTGTTATTTAAAAGCTTCCTAATTTGCATCTTTCCTTCACGTTTTACTTCTCGAGTTGGTTGGAAAAGAATTGCCATTTATTCTGGCCCCAAAGAACCCAAAAGGACATTGTTAATGAGAAAACGCGTGAGCCCGTCACAATATATAAATCTTAATTTGCGCACTCACATCTTCTTCGGAGGGAAGATTTATAATATAATAGTTTTTAAAGATCCAACATTTCCCCTAGAGGATTAGTATTTGGAAGAATGCGAACAGAGACCCCTGTCACACAACTGTACACTAAAGATTTAAGTTTTTAACATCATAGATGTCATACATGAGTTTCAATTCTGATTTCCTCAAAAACCCTCATAAGAAACAATGGTGGCTGCTAATCTTTTAGTGAAAATGAGTTTGAAAGCTCATATCCAAGAGTGAATGTTGGGAAAATAATTGTGTCTTCGTCTGTTGACCGCTTTCTAAAATTACGAGATCTGCATCCAATATCCTATCATACTATTCTAGCGGACTTCTATCAAAAGTATATGCTGTATAAATACATGTTTGTGTATTCCACTAAATAATATACGTATATGTATAAAAATGAGTTTGTGCCTTCAAAAGCGTTGCAAAACATTCTTAATTCTTCATTATCAAGTACAGTAATACCTCGACTTATGCAAAACCGGAGTTCACTATTTTCAAATCTCGTTGTTTCGTCTTTTGTTTCAGCGTTACACAACTCAATTACTCACTCCCCGTTTCTTATTTAGTGAGTTTAGTGATAGAAGTTGCCGATCTTGCCTGGCAAATGAATTTAGAACTAAATAGTGATGACGTTCAAGAACTGTTGGATTTCCAGCATCAAGAGCAGACAATTGATGAGCTCTTAGAAATGCATGAGCAAGATCAAGACATTAAAGAACTTGATTCTTTAGAACCAGTTCAATCGGAAGATAGAATGGCGACTGAGAATTTGACAGAAGACATGAATTTAAAAAAAAAGGTTATAAATTTTAGGAAATGTAAACTCCAACGAAGAGCTTACTTTTTAACAAAATGAGGAATACATAAATTATTACTATGCTACGAAAAAATTTTGCGGTAGAAAAAATTTTTTGAGCTGGTACTTTGTTAGATTTTATGAAACCTCCTTCACCCAAATAACTTAGGTATTTGATTTTGTATTTGTGTTATCAACGATTTGTGATTAAACATGATTTTTTTCTCTCTTCTAAGTTAATATTTTCTTTCATCTCTAGTCCCTACTAAAAATAATTTATATGTATTTATATGAGCGAAATGTTACCTAGAATTACACGAATTCGACTTGCGCGATTATCATTCGGTCCCATCTATCGCGTAAGTTCGGGGTATTAGTGAATTGTACTTCCTTGAATCATAAACGACTTCAACGGAAAAAAATTCTAACTTAAGGTATTCGACTTCTTGCGACTACTATTTTTTGAAAAAATGGAGATATGGAGATTTTTTTTCGTTGTAATTTTTAGATTTATTTAGTATATTTTAAGGAAAAAAATCCTAAAAATGAAAACAGAAAAAAAATTATTATTATTAAAATGGGAAAAAACTGATAAAAATGTACAAAAAAATTACGTAAAAGGGGCCCGCTCTGTACAAAAATGTTTTGAACAAATTCTCAATTTTTCAAGTTTAATGTGTTACTTTGTTATTCATGTTTGAAATGAAATTTAGGATAATAGATATTTTAATTTTTACAAAAACTAGAGCACTCTATCTTAGTGACTATATGAAATTGTTTAAGAAAACAGTGATTACATCTTCATAAAGGACTGTAAATTTTGAAATAAAACAGTGATTGACAAATCTGAAGGTCAAAACACTTCTATTGTTATTCAAAACATTCACAAAAAATTTCAGCAAATTATTTTCACAACTTTTTGAGCAATCGCTGTCCTCATTTGAGTTTTTCGAAAAAAATGCATTTTAAAGTTTGAAATCTTGTGTAAAGTTATAGCACCTTCTTTTATTAAATGCTTGTAGTTTTTGTTCTACTGAATGGAAAATAAAAAGCTTGGTATTTTTATTAAGCTTATAAGATGGCCTATAAAATAAAATTATTAAAAGAATTGTGTCACTTTTTGAAAAAACATGATTTTAGGGTAATCGGATACCTTAATCTTTCCTTTGATTTTACGGGACACAAAAAGTTATCTTCTATAAGAACAATTATTAAATTAATGGAATAGCTGAAGTTTGGCCAAAAAATTTGATTGAACATATTCCAAAGTGTTTTTTTACATGCGATGATTGATTCATGTTGATGGTTAACTCCATCTTGAAGCACTGTAGTATACAACATAATTTTTCTTCCATAAATGTTCCATTCGGAATATATTTTGTTTTGGGCAGAACATTCCGCTCCGTGGACACCTAACGACGCGTTCGGAAGATTTTTCTCGTCTTGTCAAAAAATGTTTCTGACGCAATATTTTCTTCAGGACTTTGATTTTTTTAGACAGCATAAGGAAATGTTTCTAACTATTAATGCTAAAAGTTTTGTTTTGGTTGATAACTTTCTCGGACTAGTTATTAAAACCAATTTATTGTATAATTTCATTTTCTATTGAAGTATTTATGATAACAAAATCGCACTTTTCGGTGTGATATACAAAAAATTAAAATAATGTCATCTTTCGATTTATATATTTCCATCCATCATTAAAATTATTTTTATTTTATGATATTTAAGGTATGTGACTACTAAAAATTCGCCATTTTGGTGAAAATTTTCAAAAATTACTTAATGCTTTTATTTTATTTCCTATACAATTAAGATTCCAAAAATACTCTATTTTTATTTCTACGATATTTAGAAGCAAAATTATAGCATAATTAGTAAACCGGAAATGGAGTTTACAAAATCGGGGAAGCAGTTCCCTACACAAAATATTTTTAAGATAACGTTTTTGAAATGAACATGTTTTATTTAGTTCTATCGGTGTTAAGAATAAGAACCTAATCTCTGTGTATATATTTATGTACTTAATAGCTTTTTTATGAAACAAAATCATTTATTTTTTTAAAATTCGTGTTCTTGCTTAAAATTTGGCTATTCCTAATGCATATAAAGATGTTATTCACGAACTGTACAAAAAATTATTTGAATACGTTTATTAGAATTTTGTGTAACTTTAATTTTTCATAAAATTTCACTAAAAATGATAATTATTACAGTTTGTAAAACTCTCCAGAAAACAGCAAAAGGTTAAAAAAACAAAGTCCGAATGAGTTAAACATAAAGCTAAAAGGATCTTGACCTATAAATATGAAGAGTTTAAAAAAATGTACAATTAGCAGAAAATTTTTTATACTATATTAAAATCTGACAAACTGTGTTTTTCAATTTTTCGCTTCACAGTAAAGTTCACAACAGGATTTCTTTTTAAGGTATTGAATTAAAATTTTCAGAAAATGTGTTTTACTTAGTTTTATCTCCAGTATAGACTATAATCTAATCCCTGTGTAGATATTTATTATTTTATTGCACTTTGTGTGAGAAAATAACATTAGTTTTTTGTAAAAAATTGAGTTCTTGCATAAAAAAGGATATATTTCAAAAACTTTTCAAAGTATTACAAATTTTATAGCTCTAAGTACAGATAACGATGGTAATTTTGTACTGTATCAATATTATTCGATATTAAGTAGAATATTTAATACAAGGATTACCATAACTGCAATTTTTCACTAAAATTTCACTCAAAATTCCCAATATATCCAAAATTATTTTTAATTTTGCGATAATTGTACTTAAATTCTTAATTTTATACCCCATTTCAAATAAAAAAAGTATTTATTTAATTGAAAATTTATATATTTAAAAAAATGTGCTCCGAATATAGTCACATACCTTAAAACATATGTTTATCTGAAAATAAAACGATTTACAATTTTGTTGCCAAACGAGTTAAAAATAGTTTTTAACCATATATATATATATATATATATATATATATATATATATATATATAACCACTTTAAAATCTTTAATTCCTAGTTTTTCTATAATGAATATTAATAAAATTATGTTCAATGACAATGTAACTTCTTTTACAAATAACTGACACTGAAATATTTTAAAAATGAAAATTTATCTTAAATGTTTCATTTGATTGAAGTAATTTTAATACTAAATATTTAGCAATTTATATTTGTCGATTGACGAATGAGTGAGTGTTTATTAACGTCACACTATAAAGCAATATGAAGAATATTGGCAAAGAACCTCTTAATTTTAGCCTCTGTCAAGTGATGAGGCTAACCCCTGAGCTGTTATCTCCCTCTATACCCCGCTACACGGCGAATCTTTAATGGCATTTAAGCTCGAATTTATGAAACGCCGGCCACAAGTTCGTGAGCATAATCATACAGCTGCCGTGGACACTCGTTGATTGACGAATTACCTTAGCTTATATTTTAATAGAAATACAATAAAAGACTACAAGTAGGATTAAATCACATCTAAAATTTCAAAAACAATCCTCAGGTGACCGTTTTTATATTGAGACTTCCAAAATGTTTGCTTTACCCAGAGCAGCCTTAGCCATTATTGTTATTCATTTAGCACTACCAGGCGGCACGTGAGAATTAAAGATATCGCGGACGCAAACCACGTCGCCCAGAGTCACCTAAAAAACATATTTTTGAGAAATTAATGGGTACTTTCAAATCTGACCTGGCAGCAAAATCAACAGGCAAATCCTTGGTTAACATTCAAGACACTTGGAAAAAGTTTTGTCAAAAGTCCCATAAAGAGACTGTGGCAAACTTCAGACTGAAAACAGGCCATGATTGCATGAACCCCACTATTGTTTAAAATAGGCAGCCTTCCATCTAGTATACCCCAAATTTGTAATTCGGTTATCATGAATGCAGAGCATCTTTATATTAGGTTAGGGATAAAGAAATCCATTATTTTTTCGGTAGATGGCTGTTGTGTGGATATCTCGTGAAGTATTGATCAAACAATTTCAAATTTATGCTCGTTGTCAAGATGACATTTCACACTAAAAAAATTATTTTGCTTTTTTTGTTTGGTCCACTCAGTTGTGAGTTATAGGGTGTTAAAAATGGAAGTTAACAAAGAGAAAAATCGGTACTTTTTAATTTTTGATAAAGGTGAAAATGCAAGCCAGGTCGCTGAAATGTGAATGGTGTTTATGGTGCCAATACTGTAACAGCTAATTACGTGCAATTTTGGTTTCGTCGATTCCGTTCAGGTATTTTTGATGCTAAAGATGCACTTCGCACAGGAAGGCCCGTCTTCGAAAATGTCAAAATCACAGAAATAATCGAAGTTGACCGGCTTGTTATTAGTCGTAGCATCGCCCAGGGGCTAAAGATTGACCATAAAACAGTTTTAAACCATTTACGAAAAGTTGAATTCAAAAAGAAGCTCCATGTTTGGGTGCCACACCAATTAACACCAAAAAACATGATAGATCGAATTTCCATCTGCGAAGCCTTGACCAAACGGAATGAAATCTACCCATTTCTTAAGCGAATGGTGACTGGGGATGAGAAATGAGTCACATACTACAATACTGTGAGAAAACGATCATGGTCAAAGTGCGGTGAAGCAGCTCAAACGGTGGCCAAACAGGGACTTACGGCCAGGAAGGTTCTACTGTGTATTTGGTGGGACTGGAAAGTTATCATTTATTAGGAGATGCTTCCGAAAGGTTAAACACTAAATTCAGATCTCTACTGTCAACAACTAGACCGTTTGAAGCCAGTGATTGACCAGAAATTGCTAGAATTGGCCAACAGAAGAGGTGTTGTGTTCCATCAAGACAACTCCAGGCCACAAACTCCTGTAGTGACTCTCCAGAACCTCTGGGAGCTTGGTTAGGAAATTTTAATGCATCCACCTTATAGTCCGGACCTGGCACCAAGCGATTACCACCTTTTTCTTACATTGCCAAACCTCCTGAGTGATAAGAAATTGGGATGAAGAGAAGATTGTGAAAATTTATTACTAGATGTTTTCGCCAATAAGGGTTAAGATTTCTATGAGAGAGGCATTACAAAGCGACCTTTAAAAAGGCAACAAATTATACAACAAAACGATGTATATTTGACCCAAATCGGACAATCGGAAGCATGTTAAAAAAAATCTTGATTTTCATGCAAAAATAATGGATTTCTTTTCCCCAACCAATATATGCCCAGAACTAGATAAAAAGTCTCAATAACTGGTAAGATAAGCAAACTATTTTGGACTGGCAGAACTTTCAGGAACTCCTCGTAAAGACTACATCTCTTATGTTCATCTTCTTGTTGGTAAATTTTTAACTTTTCACTTTTGCTCCCATGTTAATTTGTCCTGGTATCTTACTTTAAATGTTTGTTCTTTTTTATTATTTATCATTGTTCCTTTGTGATACTTGAGCTGTTTTATATATTTAGATTGTGCCCCTCCTAAAATAGCCATGAGTAAGAACACCTTCCAAAATGTTCTTCTTAATTTGGCTTCATTCTTGGCCTATTTTCCATACAAATTATTTTGATTTTGCAATAAATTATGCAAATTTTATTCTTAATTTCGCAAATTTTATTTCTTTTATTATTTTTCCTTTAAAAAGTCAATCATATTCATCATAAATAAACATTTGAAGAAATCGTACAGTTGAATATTAACATGTAGCGAAGAAAAGATTTTTCTGATTCTTTTGTAACATATTAGTAAAAGTTTTTCCCCGCTTATATTTATGCAAGAATTTCTTAGGAAAGACAGAAAAAGATCTCATTAAAAAATACATGAATTTGAATAATTTATATGTTATTCTTAGAACACAATGCAGGAACCCATTTGTAAAGAACAATAGGTAGGTACTTATTTTAAAAAACATTTACTCTTGGGATTTGTTACATATTCACAAAACAGAATTTTATTTTTAAAAAAACATTCAACTCCCACATAACCCTGTAGCAACTCATAGTATAAAAAAGAAAAAGGTACATATACATTTTTAATTAATTAGACGTGTGGGATAATTAAAATCACTGACTATTAAAATAAATTGAAGAACTAGCATATGAAAGTAGATTAATTCTACTTTTTAGATAAAATTTTGATGATCAAAATTCCATGTAATAAAATCGAGAAAATTTTTTAAAATTAATTATGTAGTTTCTCCTACGTGTTATGAAAACATTTGTTGAATGAATTTCAAGATATAAGAAAATATAACAATCAAACGCCGTTTTTTTTTTACTTTTTAATTAAATTTCTACTTTTTCAGTTACCCCTACAACACAACAATAAATCAAATTCTATACATAAATAAGCTCAAATATGGAAGATAAAATAAAAGTTGAACTATACTCATTTTTAGTGTTCATTACTTCATGAATGACATTTCTAAAAAAATTATTTTTAACCAGTTAACTGTGACGCTCTCGTTCCAGTAATGACGAGCACATACTCATCAATCACAAATCTCTTTTAAAAAGTTGGATCAAAATTATGAATTTATGTTATAAAATTGA
>BMAV01002595.1:565389-592572 GCA_019973955.1 Trichonephila inaurata madagascariensis | reverse complement strand
GGGATGCTTTGGGGAGACGCCTTGTGACACGATTGCATCCTCCGGGATACACCTCACAACTGAAATAAATGCTGATTGAGAAACGAGCACTTTTACTTCAAGAACTGTTGGACAATCTGGTTCTGAGTATGGAGAAGCAAGCATTGCAGTAAGGGGAGGGTATATCCCGTACTAAGGAACATCTACTTGTTGTCCTTCCTCTTGGACAGACAATCATGTGTAACGATATTATGAGTTCAATATAAAGACTTTATTCGTTTCATTCAATACTATATGCATTGTGTTTATTTTTACGTAACTATTGTTTTGTTAGCGTTTAAGTATAAAATTCTGTCTTTCATTTCTGAATTTTATGTCTCTCAGATGAATTCTCGTGGAGAGTTATGGCAAAAAAAAAAAAAAAAAAACACCTGTTGCTTAAGCTTTGCACACACCGTGTATATTACTGCTAATAATAACATATAATCAAAATGTAATATAATGAGTTGCAATATATTCATAAGTAATATATTCTTAATAACAATCTATATTCTAAAAGTTTAAAAAAAATAATAAAAATTAGAAATTTCAGATTATTTTTTACAAAATAATTGTTAAGTTAAGGGATTAAATATATTATTTAACGTTAAATCTTCAAGTTTCTCGGTTTGTCATTTAGTCAGAGATTAAATTTCATTTAAAAAATTTACTCAAATAGTTCCGATACTTGACACACTTATAAATAAATCATAAATAGAAAGATCAAATTTGGGGGAGGGGGGGGGTAAGTAACGAGTTCCAGTAATCAGATGATAGAAGACGAAATAGAAATATTGGTATTTTATTTTAAAAATAGATTTTACGCTCTATAAATTTTCATAAGAGTTCATTTGGTTTCAATTTCCAGTGCATAATTATAAAATATTAATAAACAATTTTGAAGCTTCTTGATTAATAATTAAGCACTAAATTTAAGAATAATTAAAATTACTCACTTATATGACATAAATATAATGAGAGCTGGTATGATGAAAATGATGGAAATAATGTATGTAGTTACATGAAAGTATAAATATTGACGATGCTCCTGAAATCAATAAAAACATTCATTGATTATAAACTTTTCAAATAAATAAATAAAGTGAAAAACGTAAATGCATTACTTAATTCAGATTTTAGGATTATTATTTGAGATATTGTCTCAACATTTTTCACCGAAAAAAAACCCCATTCTTTTTCTTTTTACCAAATATCTTTCATAATACACTTGGAAACATTTTAACAAAAAAAGAAATTGTGTTATTTTTATTATCTTGTGAAAAATATTCGAATTAAGGGGATCTTCACCTGGTTCAAATGAGCCTGAACTCATTTTCACACAGAACAAAACGTCTCCATTTTCATGAAAATTTGCAGTGTTGTAATTCATTCATCTTTTACTATAAAATTTTAAAATATTCCATAAATAATAATTTTTTTATTGTAACATATACAATCAAACCTCACATTTGGCATTACGGTATAGGAAACAATTACGAAACATTTTATACTAGGAATAAACGGATTAATTTCGATAAAAATGTAAAATAAAATAATATATGCTGTCTTTTTATTGAATAGTGAAGTCGAAATGTAATATTAGTGTTGGAGAGCTTTTATATAGGTTAATATGGTCCGATTTAGGATGAAGAGAGCTTTAATTTCATTTTGTGAAATATTGCGCATGTTGTCTGAATCTATATGAGAAAATTAATTGTTAAGTTATAATCTTTAAAATCAAAATTTAATTGTTATTAATACGAATGCCGTTGTACGAGTAGATTCTATAAAAAAATAAGCACATGGATAATTTATCGAAGTTAAATTTTTAAATCGACTTTTAAGCTTATCTTTTTTATTAGATTATTTTCCTCGACAATAAATTGTTCCTGCATAATCTAACAATTAATGAGAAACTAACTAATTTTTTTAATATTTATATCAACATCATTTTCTCGTTTTCGCTTGATTGACTGATTGTTTCTTTCCGTCGTCTTACGAAACAACACGAGAACTGTTGGCGACAAAACTTGTAATTTTGAACTACAGTCAAGTGATGAGGACGACACTCGAGCTGGCCTGTCACTCTCCAAACTTTTAGAAAAAGCCAACGTGAGGACTTTGAACCTTGACAGATGAAAGACACATTATCCTCTCCACATACCGGCTCACAAACATATCTCAATATAAACAAATATTCACAAAAAAAAAATTTTTTTTTTTACAACATGCAGTTTTTTTAATTGCACAACGTGCAGTTGCGATTTTAAGTGTAGATATTTTTGTTTTAACTGCGAGGAGAGATTTAAAGGAAAAGTTTTCAACAGATTATCGAAATAAGAAGAAACTAACCGCTAGAGCGAAAGATCTAAAAGTTGACCACAAAAAAAATAACTCAACAGCATGGCACGTAAACAGATAAAGATTTCGAAGAATTTATAGCAAGTTTCTTGAATTTCTTGTGCTGCTTGTTTTTCCCACCCTGAAAATCGAGATCTTATGCAGATTATCAACTTTTGTTTTGTTCTATCTTTCATGCATTTGATTTTGGATGCATCACAAATATTTCTGCAATTAAGACCGAAAGACACTCTCTCTAAAAAGTGAAAAAAGATTTTCATCACAGAAAAAAAAATTATCTTTTTTCGAGTCTACTATTAGGTTCTGCAGTATTCGAAATAGTAAAAGATATTAAATTAAAAAGTTCGTTTGACTCAGAGTTCTTAAATTAAATTTTATAGCTCCGGAAGGAACCAGATTATTAGAATTGCTCATAAAAAATTTAACCTGTTTCTAATTCGAATTTAAGAGGTTTTATGAGGGAAATTTTTGCGTATACATTTTCCTGATTTACAAAATATTAGCATTTGCCAAAGTCCCCAATATATTTTTATAAAATTTTAACTTAAATCTCGATACTTTCATAAACAGAATGAATAAGCCTGAAATAATTCTGAGATAAGTTCATTTAAAAAACATAAGTTGAGCCAAAAATCAATTATATAAATGTAATGTATTCACTAATTTTATGATGAATTGTAAGATCATACTGTGTATAAAAATTTAAGCTTAGAAGTGCATACTTTAAATTGGTTTTTACATGTTTTATTAAATTTTAAATAGAAATTTCCATTATTTAAAATTTTTACGTTATAAAAGGTTCCTGTTTATGATAAGTTAATGAAAGGCAAATTTAAAAAAGAAATGCAAAGGCCTACTAATCGTTTCTAATTAAGAAACTTAAATTAAAGCTCGTGAGTAATAATATGTGTGTGACTTTTTAATTTTACTAAATTATCTAGAAGATATTCAATATTTTGTATTCAGAAGCGATATTGGAAATCATGAACCTATGAAAGTTATGGAAGTATGAATAAATCAAGGATTTTTGCAAATAATTTTATATAATTTCCAGTATTTTAATTAAAATTTTTCAAAAACAATTCCGCTTATAAAGCAATTGTTTCAAATTTGAGTTTTGGAAGACCAAGAGAGGTTCAGTATCTAATAAACTTAACAATATAAAGAAGAAAATTCAAAATTGCTGCTTTAGTTTTATCAAGTTAGCTAAAATATATTTCATTGCTATTGTATTAATTTTACCATGTTTCTAAATGTATTATTTCATCTTTGATCATTCTGACTCAAAATTCTTGGCATTCAATCTACATTTTACTACATGACCTAAAAAAATGCTTTACTTTACAAAGAACCGCATTTTCTTCAAAAATAGCAAGTTTTTGGATGTATTTAGAATATGTTAATCTTTTGGAGGACAGCCTAATATTAATATACTAAATACAAACTATTTCTACTTAAAAATAGGGACTATACTTCGTTTTAAGGTATCCGACTACGTTCGGAACCGTGATTTTAAAAAAGCGCATAAATGGATAATGTTCATGATATTTAGTCTCACTTAGATTAGAATACATGTATAAAATTGTTTTATAAGGACATTTTGACAAAAAAAATTATTTAAATACAATATTTCGGCAAAAAATGAACTTAGAATAACATTTTTTCAAAATGAAGAACATTTTGAAAAAATGTTATTCTAAGTTCATATACAGGCAAAATATTATTATAACAGAAGCATTTTTCACAAAAGAACGTGAAAAATGCTTCTGTTATAATAATATTTTGCCTGTATATAGCTCAGACCTCTGTACAGAGGCTCAACTACGATTTTTGAAAAATTTACATTATTTGCAGAGTTACAACCATTTGAAATATATATAATTAACGGCGTTTTTTTCTTAAAATGTCTCCCCTCTGTTGTCGTAAAGCATGGATAAACCCACTTCTAAGTTATATATTTCAAAAACTCTAGTTCAGCCTCTGTACAGAGATCTGAACTATATACAGGCAAAACATTATTATAATAGAAGCATTTTTCACAAAAGGAGAATATTTTGAAAATGAATCATTCTATGCTCACTTTTTGTCAAAATATTGTACTTAAATAATTTTTTATTGTAATACTATTCTTAAAACAATTTTAAATACATTTGATAAGTGACATTATAAGTGACACTAAATATCATAAATATTATCCATTTATATGCTTTTGCAAAATCCCGGTTCCGAACGTAGTCGGATACCTTAAAGTGCCAGCTTTCTCAATACCATTGTCTCGTTTGAAAAATTCTTCAATGTGGAAATTTTTGTCGTTGGTAAACAGAATTTATTTGTGGTCATTATGAATGTGCCTCCTCTACAGTGGTTTTGCTTTAAATTACCTCAGGCACTTTAATTTCTTTGTAAGAAAATGACCAGTTATTCTTCGATAACCTCTTAGTCTAACGTCGTTTACTTCGGCCATACATTGTTCTTTTGGATACGCTCATTTGTTAAGCTAGAAGAGTCTTTTCTCCACAACGATTTCGACGAATGCTCTACCTGACTGCTTTGAAGAGAGCAGGTGCTCTCACTGAGCGCAGACTGCCTCTTCTAGTACAGCTGCAATTCTGTTGGTCTCAGAAAATCTCTTAATAGTTTGATAAATAAATAGCCTTTTTTATGTCTAAATGTTTAAGAGCTTTAAAAATTACCAAGGGGTTCTTCTTTTTTCTGCTGTACGCTTGTTCGATGTGTTAAAGCTCAGGTTGGATTAGAACAGTACGTATGAAGTGCAATAGTTATCTGAAAAATACTGCAGCAATTTCAAATTTTTACATCAGAACTTACGATAGACTACGAACATTTGTCAAAAGATTAAATGTCTTTAGTTTTGATACCTATTTAACTCTGCAAGCATTAAATTCATAGTGAGTGTCCATCTTCCAAAAATATCATCATCACTTTTAATATACAGAGGACCACAAAAGTGCTCGTACACTTGCAATTTCCTATAAAATTTAATGTTTTTGACTAATAAAAATTAATAAATCGGAATTGTAATTTTTTTATAATATCTTCAACTTGTTTTCTATGGAGTTATGTAATCAATTTATTAAAAATAAAATAACCATTATTTTAAAAAATTAATAATGAAAAAACTACTAAAAATTTACGTCACAAAAGTCTTCATACACTTAACAAAAATCTGAGCCAAATCGTACTGTCACCTGTATGGTGCTCAAAGCTACGGCTATCGACAGGCGTCACTTGGCCATTTGCCATGATGAATTTCGTGGACCTCGATCTGGCCTTTGCCGATCAGGTGGCATCAGTAACAACAACAACAAAAATCTGAACATAAATTTAAATATTGTATTTCGTTTTTGATTTAGTACTTAGTACGATATCTTTTAGTGCCCACAACAACTTTTAAACTTCTTGGTATAGATTTAATCAATTTTTTGTAATTTCTGCATTCATTTTCCTCCATGCTCTGTGATTATTGTTTTTACTTCACATTATGTGTTTATATGTCATGTTTTCTTTTTTTTAAAATCAAATTCTCCCCAAATATATTCTACTGGGCTAAATAAAGGGATTGAGGAGGTATTTTCAGAATTTGGGGACAGTTATAGAGACACCAGTGGCCTACATTGACAGCAGTGCGCTTCACGTCATTATCTTGCTAAAATATGAAGTCGTCTTCAATATCCAAATTTTGGGCGGATAATTTAAATTTTTCTTTAAAATATTTAAATAGAGTTCATAATTCACAGTATTGTCAAAAAGTACCAAATTACCTAATTCTGAAGCCGATTTACACCTCCACGCAAGTACAATTCCACCTCCAAGCCGAAGCATGGAGGTGGAGGTACTCTTGTTCCACATAAATTCCTTATTTTTTTCATTTACGCACTATTATATACCCATTGGAACCAGAAATGTCGAGTTTTCCGTCATCCCATTCAATTTACTGTTAATGAGGAATTTTTTGAAACTTAATTCCAAGAATCTAGTTGGATGAGTGAACCATGGAGGTGGAAGTGTTCTTCCGTGAGGGTGTAAATTGGCTTCAAAATTAGGTAATTTGGTACTTTTTGATAATATTGTGAATCAATGAAATCTATTTAAATATTTTAAAGAGAAATTTTAAATTATTCGCCCAAAATTTGGATATTGGAGATGACTTCGTTTTTTAACAAGATAATGACGCGAAGCGTACTGCTCTCAATGTAGCCCCTGATGTCTCTAGAACTGTTTCCAAATTCTAAAACCACCCTCCCAATCGCTTTATTTAGCCCAGTAGAACATATCTGGGGAGAATTTAAAAAAAAAAAAGAAAACATGACATATAAACACAAAATGTGAAGTAAAAGCAATAATCACATTAGCATGGATGAAAATCGATGTAGAATTTACAAAAAAAATTGATTAAATTTATACCAAAACATTTAAAAGTTGTTGTGGATACTAAAAGGTATCGCGTACTAAGTACAAAATCAAGAAAGAAATACAATATTTAAAGCTATGTTGAGATTTTTGTTAAGTGTACAAAGACTTTTGTGGCGGGTAAATTTTTAGTAGTTTTTTATTATTAATTTTTTAAAATAATAATTATTTTATTTTTAATAAATTGATTACATAATTCAATAGAAAACAAGTTGAAGATATCAAAAAAATTACAATTCCGATTAACTAATATTACTAATTTAATTTTACTAATTTTTATTAGTCGAAAACATTAAATTTTATACGAAATTGCAAGTGTACGAACACTTTTGAGTTCCACTGTACATTTAGTTTTACTGAATCAAAAATATACATCAATGCAATTGAATTTTTTTTTGTTTGAAATCTAAATCACGTAGAATACAATATTCATAATTTTTTGGTAACTTTCTTTGAATCAAAATATGAATTCAATATTCTTCTTTGGAATAAATTTCAAAGTTTTGTCTTTTTTCTTTTCTATACTCAAAAGCTGATAAAACTTAGCAAGAAAAGTGAGTGTTATAGAAAGTAAAAATTTTAGTTTTAGAAGTTATTATCAAATACAACGTTTATATTACGTCTTTAAATCACGTCTAAATTTAAATTTTAATTTAAAAATACCGCTTTTGAACAAATTAACATATTCTTAAGACTACATTATGGTGTTCTTGTTTTTTCATTTAACAAATTATGTTCTGGTTATGGGATAAAAAAAATTCCAAAGAACTTTTGATTCAGCCTATTAGATCAAAACTCTATTCGTATTTTAAAAACTGTTCGATTTACATATACAAAGAGGACTCGACAAGCTATAATAATAACTCTATATTTATTAATATATAATTCAATAATATCAGTCAATAACTGAGTATATATTGAGGTATATAAAATATGAGGTATATAAAGAGATAATTGTGTGCATAAATTTATATTCCAGACATTTTGAAATAGACAATAAGTATAAAAAATACAAACTATTACAATTAAAAAAAAGCTCACGCTCCACACACATTTTGCTACATATAATTAGAAATATAATTACAGCATAATTCACGAGATTTTAACTAAATTATAATAAGAAAATATTAATCAATAGACGTCTTTAATTCTTTACTTCTCGTCTGCCACACGTTGTGTAATTGGTCCATTCCCTCCTGTATTCGTTGATGTACCAAGTCCCATTAGGTAGGCATTCTTTATGGGCATATTCTAAAATATTAAAAACCGGAGTCACATCAATTTGAATTTTTTCTTTCTGACATCTTACGTAGAAGGTATTATGTATTAGCCTGTCGACCATTTTCGCCAAATCAAAAACTGTCGCCAAATGTTGTAAATGCAGACAATAATGAAAATATCGTTCACGCGCATGCTTGAACGTAACTTTGTCTGTAAGGTCTTTTTTCTTCTAGAATTTTTTAACCAAAAATGATTAAAATTTGGGATGTTCCATCTAAAACAGAGAACGCGTAATGGAGTATTTCGAAAATAACGGGATCATTCTATCAAAAAAAAAGAGTGTGTTAACGGCCACAGACAAGCCGCAGCCTGAGTAGTGTAGTTGTGAGATGTTTCTTTTATTTAAAATTTGTTTTTTTCCTGTTGAAATTATAGGATTTAAGTAAATAAATGTAATTCAGATTTAGCTATTTTTATAATTATATAAAAACTAGAGCAAATTCTTCAAAATATTCACTAATTTATTGGTTGAAAGGCTAATACGTAATTACCAATTTGAGTTGGGAAGATAACAATTTTATAGACGTCAATTTTTATGGGAAGACTGCATGCTTAAGATTATTTTAATAATTGCTCATTAATATCCCTTAAAATATTTGATATAGTTATGAATTTTAATTTCTGTATGTGCATTGTAGCAGTTTTTTCAAAAAATATACTTTAAAACTATTTCAATTTTAAAAACTTAAGTATCCACTCGATAAGCCTAAATGGAAAAAAAAATAAGTGATCTATTGTGCAAGAATAATTATAAGTGAAATTCTTTTTTCAAATATTCTTAAAAATCCAATCAAATTTCCCATTTTTTGCAATGCAAAAGTTCAAAGCTTTGTAGTTTATTATTCTGTTTAATTGTTCGTTTAACTTGTTTTCCCTAACAATGAATTGCTTAAACATATTTTTAATTTTTGTCAAGATATTTTTTTATAATTTATATCGATATAATATAAAATAATGTCCTACTAATCAAACATGATAATATTATAAACAATTTTAATTGACCTTGAAGCTTGGTATCTTTTTTAATTCGGTGTTTTTTGTGTGGTACTTATGGATTACACCATCGACCAATTTCGCCAAGCAAAAATACATCACCAATTCAAAATCAGTCTTCTTATTACTGTCTTCGAACGTGCGAGAGAACAATTTCAACAATTGGCTATATTTTGCGGTATTTGGCGCAGTGGCGTAATGGAGAATATTAGGTCCCCCCTGCAAACTCAGGTTTTGAGACCTAAGCCCAAATACGAACTTAGCGTCAGTCAAGCTTTGGGCCCTATAGAGTCATTGCACCGCAAGAATACGGTGGGTGTAAGTTACGCCACTGATTTGGTGACATCATTTGATTTGACGAGATTGGTCGAAGATATAACGCGTAAGAACTTTTTTGTTTCTAAGTGGTTACGAAAATAAATAATTCTTGTTATTACAGAAATTTTATTTTTTTCTTCAACTGTTTGATCATTTTATAAGAATTTTTTGAAATGCAATGACAGAGAATAAATAACAAAACACAGAAAATATGTTACTTTAGGATTTAACTACTATTACTTACTTGTGCAAGAAGGTGGACCGTTTTCAAAATAAATATGATTTTGACAAGGCAAACTTGCTGTGGTGCCTGCCGGAGTATCGGGCCAACACTGCCATCCATCCCAAGTTCGAGGGCAGTGTTTGGTATCTGAAGATACATAAATGTAGTTTTATAGAAAATAATTAAAATTATATTTAAAAATTTGTGTCCATTCTTAAAAATCCAGTCATTTAACAGCGAGTTGATTTTGATCCATGAAGAACCTTTCCACTGAAGAATACGTTCACGTCAAAATATTTCTATATATATTGTTATACATCAAGTGTCAAAACCATAAGAAATAATAAGCATGATAAATGAAACATATTTTATTCTACTAATTCACTAAAAACTTGATGAAATCTGCCCAAAAGTTAAAAATGTTGAGGATCACCGCACCAAACGATCACAAGAAAGATTAATATTGACACAAACAATGTCTTAAATACGGGAAGGAACAAATCCATAATTTTCCGAAACAAAAAGAACCAAACACTTTTTTAAAAAATATTAAGAGGATAAACATTAATTATATATTCTTAATTTTCTCTTTAATAAATTTTTGTATTTTTAATCAACAGATATAATAGTTAAATGCAGTTCATATATAAGAATTAGAAGTAAAATTTATGGAACCACTGATTGATGTGATTTTTTCTTACTTTTTAGCGATGCAGGAGTTTTGATCATAGTATTACAGCATTCCCATGCTGCTCTGCAACAAGATATCCATTTCTCAGCAAACGATTCTTCAACAAATGTATTCAAAACTTCACTGATATTGAAGGGATTGAGGTAATGAGAAGCATTGATACGAGGATCATACAGAGTACCCAGCTCTTTGGTATACCTATGAAAATCACTTCTGGCTATTATTTACTAAACTGAAATTATATTATAATGACATAATAATAAGAAATATATATACAGTCAGTCACAAAAGTCTGTATGCATCTAAAGAAAAATAATTATTTATGAAAGCATAAATCGCAGATAGAAAGAATTCTTACATCCTTAAAAATATAAAAATATATTTTATAGCAAATTAAATTGAAGCCTACTCTAAAACAGAGAATTATTCAAAAATGCGGAAATCAGACTTCATAAAAATCTGCATACAGCCACAGGATCAAGTGATTTTGAGCTTACTATAAGAAGGAAGTCTTATATAATAAAAAGCGATTCTTCTGCTTATTTGCCAGTAGTATCTGAAAAAAAATTCACTTGAGATGTCTGTTGAAAAGGAAATGCCTCTTGACCTGATAACAAGATAGTACATTTGCGAAACAATTACAAATCTTACGGTGAAATTTCTAAAATAATCGGGAGAAGTCGGGCAAGTTTCAAAAATTTATTACAAGTTATAATTCAAAATGCCACATCTTTAGCAAGCCACGAAGTGGTCTGCCCAGGATTTTAAGAGACCGAGGTGGTCGCTTCATCCTAAAGGAAATCAAGAAAAATGCACGTTTGTGACACCAACATTGACACATACCAACAAAACTGTAAGTGCTAAGATGATCTGCAGAATTATCCGATCTAAAGTCTATCATGGCAGAGTTCCTCGTAGAAACCCATTCATCAGCTCAATCTATCGTTGGAAGAAATATAAAAATTTTGCAGAACAGTATCTTCATGAAGACGAAGTTTTTTTGGGGAGGAAAATGCATTATTTACGGATGAAAGTAAAAACATTTTTGAAAGCGAGGGCCATGGGAAAGTTAAGAGAAGAAAATAACTGAAAAAGAGGACGCAAATTTGGTACCTAAACTTCATACCACGGCGGTAATTGTGTAATGATTTCGGGTTAACTGTCATCGACTGCACATGAAAATTCGGTGTTAATTAAAGATACCATGGATCGGCTTTAGTATCTGAAGATATTACAAGATAATATGTGGAGAAATTGGGGTTAAGCAAAGAGTAGGTCTTTCAACAGGACAATTACCCTAAGCATACAGCGAACGCTGTAAAGGAATGGTACCTGTACAAGATACTACATCCACCACCTCAGTCACTTGAACCCCATTGAACATTTATGGGATGAACTTGAGAGAAGAATAAGAAAATCTTCCATTTCTGACAGATCCTTCAAAAAATGCATTGCCCCTCGGGTGTGGGTTCGAAATAACGCCTGACATCACAGAAATTATCTTATGGAAGCGATTGAAGGCAGTTATTGCTTCGAAAAATGGTCGAACAAAGAATTTTATAATTTGTACGTGATCTATTACTGTTAGACGTGATCTATCACTATTTTCTGCTGTGTCCAGACTTTTGCGACTTGTATATTTCAATTTATTGTAATTTATTTTCCTGTACTTCGAGTTTCCCAGTATTTAATCGGAAAGTTTTTGTAATATTTGTAAAGTTGTAACAATTAATAAATATGACTTTTGTGTTACATCTTGTTTCATTCTGACTGTAAATGCGTAAACAGAATGCATGCGTTTCCATTAATATAATTTAAATCATCTGTGAATAAGAATAAAAACTAGAAAAAATAGACAAAAAAAAAATCTCCATCTAAACCCATAGTTAAAGTTCCTATTTACCAGTTATTTGAAAGAAAAGTATACGCTTTGCTAATTCTTTGGAAATTACGTATATCTTATCAGATCTAAATGCATTCTAAATAATAATGTTTTATCTGTTTATTCTTTTTCCTTTTCGATAGCATTTTTCAGGATGATTTTAGTGATCGAACTATTAAAAAAATACCGTAAAATCTGATGTATAACGCGCACCTCTATACTTTAGAGCTGCAATTTTTAATTTTTAGATATATTCGCCGTATAACGCGCACCCTCTTTTTTTACGAAGAAACCTGAAATGTACGTATGCAATGCTCGTATGTTTTGAAGTTGAAGTTATATCCCAGGCTTTTGAAAAAATATTATATACTTCCAGTAATACAACCCTTTAAGTTCATAAGAAATGTCATTTCTTTTAAATAAACAGTATTTCGATGTATGTAGAAGTCTAACTTTTAAAGTGATAACTTCTACAGGCACGTTTTGCTGGAGAGTGAACTTGAATGAACGTGACGCTCGGGTTGGTAACGCTCATTCGGCCTTTTTCGTCTTTAGTCGGAAATCCTGCTCGTACAAGGTCCAAGGTCGTCCGAGACATATACACCCCTAAAAAGAAAAGGAGGGACGGCCCCCCCCCCCGCCGCCACTCAGAAACGACATGAAACACAGTAGTTTGTTCCTGCATCAATACGCTGTAAAAGTAAAGTTCCAAGTTTCAATCTAAGTAGGGTTCCACCCCACCCCACCCCCCTTCCATCACCTCTTTCTACGAACATAAATGTGGGATTCTTTCTAATTCTAGTTGAAGTATAAAAATGAAACATGTAATATTTTTAAAAAATAGGCTTAGAGAGGGAGAGAAATCCTACAATAAAATTAAACATAAAATGTAGATTAAAAGACAAATTTTTATAGAACTAAGTAAATAGTATAATTACCATTATCAACATTGAAGTGAATTTAAGAACAAAAATCTATTTTTGTAAGGGAATCAGAATTGCAATGAACCAATAGTTCTATTAATCGCATTACTTAAATATACTTTGAGTCTAAAAAGAAAATTAAAACAAAAATTTAAAATAACAAAATTAAGTACACAAGTATTAAGAAAAAGTTACATTAAATAATTTAAATACAAAAAAACAAAATCTAATTAAGACTTACCTTGCAGCACCGGATCTATTTGTACAAAACTGTCATACAATGACAAAAGAGCTAGTATAAGCTAGAGATTATGTGATATAAATCTTCTCATTAAATCCCTTTTAAAGGTTTTGACCTAGATTTCTCTCTTCCCAATCAGTTTCATTTATTAAATTAATTCATAGATAGAATTGAATATTGTTAAATTACAACAAAAATTCACAAAGCCGGATCGGGTCTTCTGAACAAATTACCTATGATTTTAAGTGGGAATTTTAAAGTAGATTTTTCAAAAGACAAATCAAAACATTTGTTTGATTTTTTAAAATCAAAATTCAATTTAATTATGTCAAATGATCTAAATGAAAGCACGAAGAAGTATGGAACAACGCTTGGCGGAGGTTTTTTTTTTACAGATATTTAATAAAATTTTGAATGTCCTTGAATGCTGAAGTATTTCTAACCTATTTCAGCTACCATAAACCTATTTTTTCCTTCTTAGAATACAATTAATTCACAAATATGATTGTATATTTCTCACAAAAATATTACTTTATGCGAACAGACATATGAATAAATAATTTTATAGGACAATACTAATATGTCCTTGTTTTTTATTCACCAAACTAATCCCTGAAATAACATAACAAAATTGAAATCACTTTTATCGTGTGGTGGTCATAGGCACACACTTTCTTTCAATTCTCCTTTTTTTTTCATTTTTGAAGCCATCATTTTTATACCCGGCGTATAACGCGCACCCGTAAATTTAGATCTTATTTTTTGAGTTAAAAGTGCGCGTTATCTAAATAAAATGGTGTAAAATTTATAAAGGCACAAGTTTTCTTCGTAATCAAGAGTACCAGAGATATCTGATTAGGAATACGGTTTTTGCCATAAGTGTAGTAAAAGAGGAAAAAATCCAATTGTGAAATTTTTTAACAGAATCTTGTCCTTGTAGTCCTCACCAACTTTGCGCTATCTTAGCAGCCTTGATTTGGGGCAATGACATCTAACTATATAACAGTAATTAAGTTCTCATGTGTCAAATATATTTAATTACAGTAAGTATTGCAAAGATAAAGGGAAATACGCTACAATCATAATGTAAAAGAATAAACTCGTATAAGTATACTTACGAATAATAGTAACCTAAGTTTGTTATTCCACGAACCCCTTTTATTCTTATAAACATTCATTTCATCAAAAAGATCTCCAATTGAAAGATAATATCTCGAAATTAAATAAAATTAATTACATATTAAGTTCAACCAACATCGAATACGAATTACGATTCTCTTCTTCAAATGAACAAAAATATATTCAAAATAATTACAAAAGATGTCTACTTAAGCGACATAACTTTAGCAACAGGCGATTATATATCAGTAAATAAATTAGATAATCAGACAAATTAGTTACACGAATTGTTGAAATAAAGCAGACGATAATAATACGTAAAAGAATTTTCAAACAGAACAGTTCTATATAATTACTGTATAATTTAAATAATCAATTAAAAATCAAAATGAAGAGAAGAAATTTAAATAAAACTATGTATACAGTGGGCCACAAAAGTGTTCGTACACTTGCAATTTCTTATAAAATTTAATGTTTTCGACTAATAAAAATTAATATATTGTAATTGTAATTTTTTGTGATATCTGCAATTTGTTCTTAATGAAATGACATAGTTAATTTTTTAAAAATAGTATAACTATTTTTTAAGAAATTAATAATCAAAAAGTAACTAAAAAATTACGCCACAAAAGTCTTCGTACACTTAACAAAAATCTCAACTTAGCTTTAAATATTGTATTTCTTTCTTAATTTAGTACTTAGTAGGATATCTTTTAGTGTCCACAACAACTTTTAAGAGTCTTGGTATAGATTTAATCAGTTTTTTGTAATTTCTGCATCGATTTTCCTCCATTCTTCTGTGATTATTGTTTTTTACTTCACATTCTGTGTTTATTTGTCATGTTTTCTTTTTTTACGTCAAAATCTCACCAAATATGTTCTACTGGGCTAAATAAAGTGATTGATGAGTTATTTTCATAATTTGGGGACAGTTAGAGAGACACCAGTGGCGTACATTGAGAGCAGTGGGCTTGGCGTCATTATCCTGTTAAAAAATGAAGTCGTTTCCAATATCTAAATTTTGGGCTTATAATTTAAAATTTCTCTTTAAAATATTTAAATAGAACTCATGATTCACAATATCAACAAAAATTACGAAATTACCTCATTTTGTGGCCGATTTACACCCCCACATAAGAACACTTCCACCTCCATGTTTTATTGATCCAACTAGATTCTAGGGATTAAGTTTCACAAAATTCAAAATTGATAGCAAATTGATTGGTATGGCAGATTTCAACATTTTTGGTTCCGATGGGCCTATAATAGCATGTAAATGAAAAAATAAGGAGTTTAATCCCAGGAATTTATGTGGAACAAAAACTCCCCCACGTCCATGCTTCAGCAATGAAGTGTAGGTGTTTTGGCGTGGGGGTGTAAATTGGTCTCAAAATTAAGTAATTTGGTATTTTTTGATGGTATTGTGAATCATGAGCTGTATTTAAATATTTTAAAAAGAAATTTTAAATTATCCACCCGAAATTTGGCTATTGGAGACGACTTAATTTTTTAACAGTGTAATAACGCTAAGCTCACTGCTCTCAATATACGCCACTGGTGTCTCTGTAACTGTCCCCAAATTATGAAAGTACCTCCTCAATCACTTTATTTAGCCAGTAAAACATATTTGCTGAGAATTTGACGTAAAAAAAAGAAAGCATGACAAATAAACACAAAATGTGAAGTGAAAACAATAATCAGAGAAGAATGGAGGAAAATCGATGCAGAAATTACAAAAAAACTGATTAAATCTATACCAAGATGCTTAAAAGGTGTTGTGGACACTAAAAGATATCCTACTAAGTACTAAATTAAGAAAGAAATACAATATTTAAAGCTAAGTTGAGATTTTTGTTAAGTGTATGAAGACTTTTGTGGCGTAATTTTTTAGTTACTTTTTGATTATTAATTTCTTAAAAAATAGTTATACTATTTTTAAAAAATTAATTATATCATTTCATTAAGAACAAGTTGCAGATATCATAAAAAAAATTACAATTACGATATTTTAAATTTAATTAGTTGAAAATATTAAATTTTATAAGAAATTCTAAGTGTACGAACACTTTTGTGACCCACTGTATATATATATTACAATATGAAACAATACTTGCTAAAAGTAAGTAATAATTCAAGTTTTATTAAGAATATTCGTAGGTTTCTTTCAATAAATAGTGTCTTTTTTCAATTATATTTGACTGTCACACATTCTTTGAAACTGAAACTTTTAGTAAGTTAATTTTTAGAAAGTAGCTAGCTATCTTATTTTAATCAATTTTATTTTGTTTCAATCTGTTGCCAGTGGCTCGCACATTCATGGTTCTTCATACACACGTGAATCTGATAAGGATTTAAGTAGCAAGACGTCATGTTCACAGATTCAGCTGAGATGTTTCAAAACGTTTAAGAAAAGCCGCAGTAATAACAGTTCTTTGTATTATTCACTAATATCGGATATATCATTAAGCTCTGACTTTCACAAGAGCTAAGCATCAATATTTTCAAATATATTTATCTTTATGTAAATACTGATGCCTTATCGTATTTTTCGGGGACTTGTATTCATACATTATCGATGGATAAAATGAACATAATTGATGATCTTGAAACCATTGAGTTTACATGTATATTTTCATATTCACAATGAAAAAAAAAACCCGTTTAAAAAAAGATAATTAACTCAAATACATAAGTTTTCACAATGAAATTTCTTTTTAAGACACCGATTTTAAACTATCGTTTCGATGTCTTTTTTGTTTCTTTTTTTGGAATATGAATTCTTCATAAGAATATTTATTCTTTTCTTGTATTATAATATATACAATAAAAATTAATAAAATTTCGATAAAAATATAAAATATCTAATATAAATCAATAAATAAAATAAACGAAAAATGAAATGAAAAATAGCTTAAGAAATCTAGTGCAAAAAGATCATCAACTCTAAAATTCGATTCTGGCATTAGATAGAAGATCGGTCTTGAGCACAACGCACTTGATATTCCAGAGGAGTCTTCACACTATTCTAACCATTACCAGAAAACACTACCATCAACACCAATCTCACTGTTCCGTGATCAAAAGAGGAATTAACATCTGCTATTTTTGAGAAGAGCATGCAGACCATCAACATAATGTTAGAAGGCAACTTTGTCCACACGCTTACTCCGATGGCTCTGCCATTTAGACCAGCCATAATGAAGGAGCGGGCGTGGACTTAGTTCTGCCTAATGGTACAGTCATGAGTAGGGATTGCAATACCGGGATACCGAATTCAGGTATTTTGAGCCATTTGTACAATTTGCAATACCGGTATTCACAAGTTTAAATACCGTTTTTTCGGTATTTAATAGAAATTTTTTACACTGTCTCCACTATATGTTTGGGGATCGCCAACATAGCAAAATAGTATACGTTGTAGTTTTAATGTCTCGCTAACGGGCGAAATTATTTAGACAGTGAATAGTTGACAAAGTTGCATCGTACAATCAAGAGAAGTGATAAAATATGTGATTTATCAAAGGAGGTGGACCAAAACTGTCTTAATGCAGCTCAGAGCGAAATTGCACAAGCACAGGAATCGTAGTCTGATATTCGTATCTGTGAAAACAAGGTTGTAGTTGTGAAGAAAGTGCGTAATATTTCGATATGTTTCAAATTGGTGGGTCTGTAATTCACACATTGTATTTGCATATCATACTTTAGGGTACAAAACATTTTTCAGATTTATTATATATATATTCATAAATAATAACTCATAATAATGAATAAGAATAACTTTAAACATATAAAATCAGCTGATAATGTTTAAGTCTGGTTTCATTATTTATATGATGAAAACCATGGACCACAGACTGAATAGTGATATTTACACTTTTTTGTGATTTAAATAAATAAAATGTAATTTTACTTTTTTGTGATTCTTTTATATACTGTTACAATTTATAACTTACACATTATTTTTTTGTGATACACTCTCTAATAAAACTGGCAAATAAAACAAAAAACCTGTGTGTTTTTCTTTTTTTTCTCTAAAATTTCTACTACCGGTATTAAAACCGGTATCACGACCTAAAAAATATCGAATACCGGTATTGAACTTTTAGTCCGATATTGCAATCCCTAGTCATGAGCCATGCGACGTGCACTGTGGTCGCATTGCCTCAAATTTTACCAGCGAACTCTTAGCAATCAATTTCGCTTTAGACAAATACCTTTCTCTTGACAACATAAGCAAGTACAATAGACTAGTAATTTTCTGTGATTCCAGAGTAGCTCTAGAAGCGGTCTGTTGCGGTCAATCAAGACTAACTCAAAATATTCTGTACCGGCTAAGGGAGTTGGAAAAATTAGACAAGTTGTGTACTCAGAAATGGATGCCGGTGCATGTCGGTACCACTGGTAACGAAACAGAGGATAGGTTAGATAAGAAAGGATGGAACCCTTAGCCAAACAGATCTCTATGAAACAAATGCAATTGCAAGACAACGTCTTAAAGGAAACCCTATCAAAGTAGATTCGAGGATCTGTGAAATTAACGCTAAAAGAGATTTCACGAAAACCACCATCCGATTAAGAACCGAGCATTTCCGAGCCATGAAAATTCACAAAGATGGAACAAGAACCTATCATCTATGCAAAAATTGTCATGACACTCCACTAACCCCTCATCATGTTTTTGATCGTCCCGCAATTTTACGCTCCCTGGCTCTCATTGGAGAATTCCCTCCGTTCGATCATGAGCAACCCTATTCGAACATCGTAAAGATTACAGCCTGCGTGCTGTCAATTCACAGTTTTCTTTGATTTCCCATGGGCACGCCACCACCACCACAAATAAAATCAGTTTATATTAATTATATTCACATTAATCAAATGATTTTATAAGTCAATAAATAAAGTCAAGCAATATAAACAAACAAAAAATTCGATTCAATTCATAAGAATCTTTTCGGGTGTATTAAACTTGAAATGTAACTTAAATCAAAGCTTCAACAATAAATTTTAAATAAGAACTTACTGTAGTTTGAAGTGAAAAGCAACAGAAGGCATGTATTTGTAACACCTAGCACATGCTTCTGTTTTAAATTCATCATATGGAAGATATATTTGCTGTTCATTCCGACATTTTATTTCCGGTCTTTCAAGAGCTGATATTATGGAACTGGCTTCACACTGGAAAAATTTCTGAAATTGTGAAACATAAGTTTTAAATGATTTCGAATTAAAATACATCATCATTATTATCTATGCAATGTGTATACAAGCGTTATACATAATTACCAGATATTTATCTCTTAAGAATAAAACCGAATGAGACTGATTAATAATTTATTAACGTCACTACATAAGGACAACTGGTGACGAATCTCGTAATTTTGAACCTTTGTCATGTGATAAAGATGACACTTGAGCTTACAACGTACTCCCTAGATTTTCACACCAACTCTTCTCTAAAGGCACTGAAAATACTAAAGATACCATTGCAAATTCTAAAGGAGATAACGCTATTAATATCCATAATGAATCTCCTTTGTTTGTCAAAGTAGTCTACAAAGCATAGCATTTTTGAAGCCAAATCTAATCCTGTACTTTGCACAGATTGAGAGTCTATTTGCCACAGCTAGATTAACAGTGGACGAAATTAAGTAACATCATGAGATTGCTACAACAGAAACTGAAATCCTGGCTCAAGTTAACAATATTACGGTGAGAATAAAAAATCCCCCGATTGAATAATAATAATAATAAAAAGTCGAAAGTTATTCAGAAATTATCCTAATTATTACCTTTATTTTCAATCTTATCTTAATTAAGTATTTAGAGTTTTATTTGATCAAGTATACGATGATTCAAATCAATAAAAAAACTTTCACCAAAGGTAGAATTGAAATGCCTGTGGTATTAACATGTGATATAAAATACTTCACTCATTAAGACATTTAAAGTAGCTTTTTTTTAATGATGTCTAATTTAAGCATCAATAATATTAATATTACATAATTTCCTGATCCTAAACGATGATCTGGAAAATATTCCAGTTATTCATAGAACATTATACCGAAAATGAAACGATATAAATTATTAAAAATAAAAAGAAATTGAATCATACTTGAAGATATAAATATGCAAGTAAAGCCAGCATGATCTTCGATAGTTGTTTTCCAGTATTTTTTTTTTAGATGAGTACAAAATTAGCTTTCCATTATATGATAATGTTCATCGTGTATAAAATGCGTGCAATCCGCGAGAATCTGAAACAAAACACAAGAAAACTATGTAGTATCATTAGACGTATAACTTGTGAATGTAAAGAGAACCAAGAAACCATTACAACTATTCTTTTTCCGAACTTGTTAATATAATGAAAATAAGTTTTGGAATAATACTTCTATTTCAAATCTTGAATATAATTCAGCGCTAGAGTATTGACTTTTGGATATACATGTATATAACAATCTCTCTTTATATTAATTTTATATATTTTTCTTTAAATCTTAATTGCGAAAACCATTTCTTTAAAAACAGGTATCATTTCGTTTCTAGATTTAAAAGGATTAAACTCTGTGTTTGAGCTCTATCAATAATATAAAGAATCTAACATTGTTAACTTCATCAAAATACAACGATTTAAATGGCAGGTCACGTTGTCAGAATGAACGAAGACCGCACACTAAAAAAGTCCTCGATGTTCAACCAATTGGCACACGGAAAAAGTGCAGGTTAAATCTTAGATGGATTGATGACCTAGAAAAAGATCTAGTTTCCTGAACTAAGAACACTAGCAGGAAGAAGGCTGGCCTGGAAAAGGCTTCTTGAGAAGGCCAAGGCCCACCCTGGGCTGTCGAGCCACTGAGGAAGGAAGGAAACTGTGTTTTGACAGAGATTTATTTCCTATTTCTGGAAAAAGAATATTTTAATAGCTAACACGTGCTTCACTTATATAGACTGGCTGGCACGAAATCCCCCCCCTCCCCGCAATTTCAAGAAGTAACTATATTCCTTCATTTAATCACGTGGATATATTCTTTATATTCTCCCCATTGTAATTCCCTAGCTCAGAGAATGTGGGGATTCTTCCTCTTTTCTCGAATTGTTCTCATTGAGAATGAACATACAAAAAATGCCACTCGCGGCTAATGTTTAAAATATGTGTGTTAATAAATTCGTTTTCATTCTGTTAAATATTGTGTAGTTTAATAAATGTAAATGCCAACACAGATGGCGCTGTAAGAATTGTTAAACTGTTTTATGTCATGTACTTGTATATTCATTCTCGTCTTGTCGCCCATGATTAAATGTGTGTTGTGTTTCTAAACGTCTCTCTTGCTGAAACCTCTGTTCACACTAAGTTAATATTTTTCACATTCGGTTATTTTCTCTTATTATGACTATTTCTAGAATGCATTATAAATAAACATGAATAATGTACATAAAAAAACACAGACACTAACATTAAAAAAAAAGGCAAAATAATTTCAAATATCCGTTATAAAAAATGAATGTGTAATTAATTTAATATAAATTAAATATATACTTAATTAAAATGAGAATTAACTATACTTTAAAATGTGTGAGAAGGGTTTTATCTTGAATGCTCATCTTAATAAAATGTATGAAATTTTAGAGCTAAGAAATTTCTTATTGTATCTTAAGTAAAACTTCTAAAATACGTAAAAGGTTGTTATTTCCAATTTTTGAGATTAATTTCTGCATTGTGCTCAACCCACGTTAAATGGCTTTATTTTAAAAATAAATAATAATCTATTATAAAGAGTGATTTGAGTCTTGAAGCAAGAAAATTACGCTCTTAGTCAGCAAATAAACTTCTTTTACGGTATCGAATTAATAACAAAACCCCGGCGATATTTAAGAATCAAGCAATTCTGATAAATATGTGCTAAGAAATGCCTCTCCTTGACAATGATTTAATAAATTATTCTTTCTAAAAATAAATATGAAGAATTTTTTCAGACTTAGCCACTAACTTAAATCATGCCTAATGTAACATTTACATAATAAACGAAAATTTAAAAAACTGCCCTTGAAAAATATGCATCAATTTTCGAAAACCAGAATTAAATCATTTTTAACTTTCTAGCTCTAACTCTTAAAAAAAATGTAGATTTAAAGAAAAATTTTTTACATCACAGTAAACTTGTATTTTTAGATTTTTTTTAAAAAAAAAATTAAGTAATCACTATAAATTCAAAGCAAGCAAGTATTGGAATATATCAACCCTAACTTAAATTACACTAACTGAAAGGATCTTCAATGGATCTATGAAAATATTAATTGTATTAGTACATGTTGCGTAATCAGTTCCATTGCGTCATTTTTAAGTCTTTTTATTTCATGATTTAGAACAGTAGTTTCCAAGTTTAACCCATGGACGCCTTTTGTAGTCAAAACGTGCCCACGGACCCCTTTTTATAATCAAAACTTATCCACAGACCCCTTTTTTAGACAAAATTTGCCCATATCCCCTAAGTGAAAAAAAGCTACATAAATGCATAGTATAAAAATTACAAATTAAAAAGAAAACATCATTTTGTTGAAGAATTATACATTGAAATTGTAACTTTTTTTAAAATAAAATTTAAAAAAATAAGGACTTGGATGAATTTGATGGGATGTTATGAGTGTACTTATGTCCAGATCAATGTTTATGAGTAGCAACTGTGCAAATCCCTACCAGCAATATAATATCTCTACTCGGTTTCTTTTCTTTTTTTTTTGTGATGAAGTTTATTACGGCACTGAATCCACGTTCTACCAAATAGGAAGAAGGTAAAATAGTCAGCAACTTCTGTACAATAACCCATATGCAAGATATAAAATTGGGATCTGTTTTTGTATTCAGAATTAGTAAGATCACCGAGCATGTAATTCTTAACAGAGTGAAAAAGTTCACGGAGTGCGATAACTTCATCAACCCCAATCAGTACGGGTTCACCAGGCATCTCTCTACTTATCACCCTCTGCTCAGATTGACTGAAAAAATCACTTCTGGATTCCAGAGAGGCAGGTCCACTGGATCTGTTTTTCTAGACATTCAGAAGGCTTTTGACAGGGTCTGGGTCAGTGGGCTGATCTACAAATTAATTAATTATAACTTTCCCCCTGCTCTCATTCACCTAATTAATTCTTACTTAGTCAATAGATCCTTTCGAGTCAAAGTCAATAACTCTCTTTCTACTAACATTTTCATCAATTACGGCGTCCCACAAGGTAGCTTGTTGGGACCCATTCTCTTCAATATTTATATTAATGACATTCCCTCTCACCCTCAAACTATGACTAACATTTATGCTGACGACACTTCCATCTCGGCTACATACAAGAATCACGATACTATCACCAAGGCGCTTAACGCCCATCTTCTTCTCCTGGATGATTACTTTAATACTTGGAAAATTAAAATCAATGTAGAAAAAACTGTAGCGGTCCTTTTCACCAGGAGAAGAAAGCCGTGTACTCCTCCCACCCTGTCTTCGACTGCACTACACTGGTCTCAGAGTACTAAATACCTTGGTCTCTTACTAGAGAAAAATCTCTCATGGAAACAACATATTTTACACGCGCGTGATAAATTCCGGATAGCTTTACGCTCTCTATACCCCTTAATTGGCCGGAATTCTGAAATGAATATCCACAACAAAGTACTTCTCTATACAGCCGTCTTGCGGCCCATATTAACTTACGGAAGTCCTGTGTGGGGATATGCAGCTAATTCTAATATTAAAATTTTAGATTGTGCTCAAAATTCTTTAATCAGATCAATAAGCCATACCTGCATTTATACTCGAAATAAAAATATTTATAATTCACTTAAACTTTTAACTTTTAAATCTTATATTCAAAAACTTGCTAAAAATTTCTTCAATAACCTACCAAATATTAATAACGCAAATATTATAAATCTAGAGAACTATGATCCAAATCTCAATAAGAAAAGGCCCAGAAGGATACTTCTGGACTCTTATAATCCTCCTTGATAATAGTTCTCGATCATTCCCGTGTGGGAATGACCCCCTCAATAGCTAACTGTTTTTTAATTTCTTATTTATTAATTTCCATGCGACCCACTCAGGCTTCCGACTCAATAGTTTAACTTTATCCGACTCCAGTGCAACGAGCAAGAGTGTTTGATCACTGTAACCGAATTCCCAGTTCCATAATTTATTGCTCTCCATTCCACTCCATACCCTCAAGTTAGCCCCGCCTACCTTCCACGTCCAGTCACCAATGGGAGCTCACACAGTTCATACAGGCCTCTCAACATCCCAGAGCCCAATACTCCAAGTATGGGACGGAGGGACGCTTCGCGTCCCAGCGCCCAACGATGACCAGCGACCTGTATTCAGAATTTGTGGTATCCTTTTTGAAGCATTAATTTAAGTCCCTCATTTCAGGATGTTTCAATAAGATGTTCCTGTATTAGTATAGATTCATCTGTGTTTGGGATCTGAGTTAGTCACGTACTAAAGGGTTCAACACCCAGTCGAAAAAATCCAAGTGAATTATTATTTATTTAAGTTTTCATAAAAATAAAAAATAAAAAAAATGGATTTTTTAAAATTTTATATTAAACCTTGCGTGGACCACCTGACGTTGTTCAGGGACCCCCAAATTAATTTTAATTTTCCATGGGCCCCCTGAACAATATCGGGGACCCCTGGGCATCCTCGATATTGGGATATTGGTCCCCACTTTGGAAACCACTGATTTAGAAGGATACCATAACAGATCTATCTAATTTTTGTTTACATTAATTGTATTATTCATTATTTCCAATAATTGCACAGTGTAACCTTATTGTATAAATTATTATAAATAATAATTCAATATATTCCCCAAGGCTTTATTTGTACCAACACTAAATTAATAAATATTGACAGTCAAATGATAAAGTGACCCGATTCACACATGGTGTGGCAAATGCTGAAGCTGATGGTATTCAGCGTCTCCCCATCGTTGGCAGCATGTGGTGACAGTAGCAGGGAACTACATTGAGGATCTTTAGGCCCAGGTTTGTCACGTCAACTTTATGTGTACTGTGTTGTCCTTCTTTTGCACAGTGAAGGCCATATTGCCCTGCATACTACCGTAATAAATTAGAGTGTTACAATATTTGAGTGCTATTTATTGTCCCCACATGTAGTTAACACTTTGTCCTTTCGTCTGTATATGTCACATTTTCTAACCGGACTGATATCTTCAAGAAAAAAAATAGTTGTTATGACTTTTGCCCCAACCCTCGTAGATGATCCAATATGCGACGATAATTCATCTATTAAGATATAAAAAAGGATGACATCACTAAATTAAAAGAATAAATTAGAATTAAAAATTTAATTTAAGAATCAGGTATAACATATTGACATATAATGACATCTGGAAAAACACATTCCTTTTACGTGCTGTTGTAGATTTTGATGTCTTCGAGGTGTCAATAATTGTTACCCACGGATATATCTCTATCCATCGTCGTATTCAATGATTTTAAAAAAATTATATTTAAAAAAAAAACTAAAAAACGCGCTTTTATAGTTCATCGAACTAAATTGTAACTTAATCTTTTAGTCGCTAAATCTGGAAATGGGATCTGGAATTAGTCTCCAGATGTGTGATGGGATCTGAAAATGGGAAATTATGATGATCCTGATCAGGGCAATGGAGCAAAATTATTAAATTATTGTATTGTCATAAGTCCTTGACAAGTGAGCAAAATTTCGAATTAATCTGGCCTTTTAAAGTGGTTAAAAATCGATTTCAAAGATTGCGTTACATACAAAAGAAGTTAATAAAAAGGTGTTAAAAAAGGATATGGAATGAAAATGAAAATATGTTATTATGAATTAAATATAATTGAACATTTAAAAAAAAATACAAAATATAGGGAAGAAACAGAATATGTAAATTAAAGCAAGCAGTTTTTTTTTTATCTCGAAAAGGAAATATTTTGTAGAGAATTTCAGGATAAAATTTTTTTCTTCCACTGCAAGGTATTAAAAAAAACCCAGAGATAGTGAAAAATATATAAAAATAAAACTTTATTTATTATAATCAAACACAGTTTCTTGGAAGAAAACAGATAACGTACAATACAGCAATATTAAATGGTGCATTTTTTTTAATGAACTTCTGAATATTAAAAATTCTTCTTAACTATTTTATTCAAATGCGTTGTGTTTGTTCACGATTATGAATTCTAAACTAAGAATAAAATAGCAAAAACATTAAATTAGCATCAGAATGAGAATTTATTGATTCTAATGACTAAACTTATGAAAATAAAGAAAATAAATTATGGCTATGTCAAATGACGAAAAAATATTCAAATGAAATTTCACAATCATAAGAAAATAACCGATTTCATGATTCGCATAACGTATATTTTGATGGTCGCATCTTACTCAGATTCCCAGGGAAAACATCAGATAACGATTATGGGGAAAAAATAAGTAAGCGCACAATTTAATTAAAAATATTAGCGTGTATAAAAAGTTGCATAGATAATCGATTTTTACCATAATAATTTGGTCCGCTTAAATTTAATCAGGGTTGCATTTATTTATGAAATACTATTATATTTTATGACGAAATAATATTTTTTTAAAACAAGGAAAAACGAATAAACATATTGGGAAATTAAAATTAATATCTATTGATAAAAGACTGTATTATTCAAAAAGCTGA
>BMAV01002595.1:540162-557588 GCA_019973955.1 Trichonephila inaurata madagascariensis | reverse complement strand
AAAAAAAAGAAGGCAAAAAATGCGATTGATTGTAAGGAACCGGAAGTTGGTGCTCAAGGGATAAACAGACTTTATAAAGGTTCAAAGATTTTCTTGAGTTCAAGCAAAAATATCTACAAGGTATATATGAGGGAGGAGCGATTCGAACAATCAAACTCTAATCAAACATAAAAAGTTTACTTCCTAGGAAGCCTTTGACCAAAAATCTCAATGATTTTTGTAAAATCTCCTGCCAACTGCAAACTTCATCAAGGAGATTTCCTAATGAGACTAAACGACACTTGTTGAATGAACTAGCAACAATTAGCAATTCATCGTATTGTTACGTAGATCCGGATACGAGGATTTTATGCAAAACAACCACAAAGAAAATAAACAGTTCTTTAAGATTTTCTTAACAGATGTGAATTTATTATCAAAATCCAATCCTCTAAATACAGGATTCAGCAGCAATATTCACAGAGTAAATCTCCGAAGGTCTTCACACCTTCAAAAGCACTCAAACACAATTGCCAGTGTTTAAAAATACACCTATGTAACAGATTATTCACAAGCACAGCCGAGCTAATCGCTAGTCAAAACTATGTTCACCCCCCTCGCTGGTTTAATCAAGACTGACTGGTTGCGGCTGGCACTCCTATTTATAGGCGCGGCAGAAACTTCGAGAAATATAACCACTCGTGTCATCGAGCGTGACGTTAATGGAGAGATCCACTACTTCCTAGAAGAATCCAGAGGGTTCCGAACTCGCCAAAATGGTTGCCAATGACGCCAAAATGGCCACCAATTTGGTCGCCAAAAATGATGCCAACTTGGCTCTACCGCCAAGATTTCGCCAAGTTCTCATTGAATCGCCATTATAACGTAAGGGGCGGCATTGCTTGTGAATAGTACATGAAATAAATATAACACGTAGAGTAATATAAATGCATTAAACACGCAAATACAAATTATTTACACTATTTACACAAAATTCGTAACAGTATACTCTTAGTTTATCGAATGCCAATTCTCATTTCCGATCTATTTAAATAGAAATGTCTATTTGTATGTAACTCAGGTCCTTCGCAAGAGGCTCTCAGATCAAGCCATATCATAAAGGAACCTCCGAGGTTAACTGTAGGGAAAACGCGTGAGATCTCGCTACTTAATATGTGGGCATGATATACGAGGACATATATATCCGAACTTCTGAAAGAATATTTCAGACATGGTATCTATTTTACATGCATTGCAACGATTTTGAATAAATTTGTATTGAATGAATACAGAATTTTATCAGATTGCAATAACCTAAGCAACTAAATATAAATAACTATGTAATAAAATAAGATTTATCATTTTGTACGTTAATGAAATTGAAATAAAAAAGTCCATCAGTATCAGACGAGAAAATCACACTATTTTAAAGAGAATATGATAAATAAATATCGCCAATGTAGTCCTTTTTACCGAAAACAAAAAATTTTCCTTTCCAAATTTTAAAAAATTACAAATACCAGCATTACAAATATGTATAACAAGAGATACAAATTTAACCCAATAAATTCATAGATTATAGTTACTTTCATTATAATATGAGCCAATTGTTTTTTTTAATTAAATTGAAAAAAAATTTCCATATTCATCTCTGGCGTAGCTAGCTGTGAGGGGGCCCTGTATCAAAATTCTTTCAGGGCCCATATTTAGATATGAGAGCCCTGTTAGTCACACATGTTGGGGGCCCCGCATCATTGATACGGCGGTAGCTACGATCCTTATATTCATACAGAAAGAAAATACAGATTTATGAAACATTGGAACAATGAAATAACGTCGAAATATATTTTATATCTTCTTTCATAACAATTTTCAGTAAATTATTATTTTTACATACACAGAATATAATATTCTTTTGAATATAATAATAGCTTTGGTAATGCATTGCAGAGCTTTCTTTCAAGAAATTAATCGTGGACGAAGAAGTTTCAAGCCAAGAACTGCATTGTGCAGAGGGAAAGATAGAAATATTTTAAGTGCAAAAGGTGACATTCTTCAAAGATGGGGAGGGAACACCTGAATTCCGACCTACCTTCAGAAGTTAGTGGACCAACAATCAGAAATTTACAGCCAATTGAATCCTCCCCCCTCGTTTACAGAAGTGAACAATGCTATAAAAAGACTGAAGAATAATAAATCTCCTGGACCTGACAACATTCCATCAGAATTTTTAAAAGCTGTGGGACCTAACTGTGTATCGCTTATAAAGGAATTAATTCAACATATTTGGGATAGTGAGACACTCCCAACGGAATGGAAACTTAGTACCATTTGCGTGATACACAAAAAAGGTGATGTGCTTGACTGTAGTAATTATAAAGAAATCAGTCTTCTTTGTCCATCCTATAAAATTCTATTCACTGTTCTTTTTGACAAACTTTTGCCGTTTGTTGATAACTTGATAGGCGGCTATCGATGTGATTTCAGGAAAGAAAGATCTACAACTGAGCAAATTTTCAACTTAAAACAGATTCTTCAAAAATGTATAGAATCTAGAATTGAGACTCACAATCTTTTTTATCGATTTTAGAACAGCATATGATTGTATTAACAGAGAATTTCTCATAAGATCTATGCATGAATTGAAAATTCCTGGAAAACTTGTTGCACTTGTAACTTTTGACTCCCAAAGAAACCGAAATTCAAGTACAAATACAAGGTGATTTCACCGAACAGCTTGTGGTGAAGAATGGAGTGCGACAAGGGGATGCACTGGCATGTCTCCTGTTTAATATAGCACTTGAAAAATTATTAGAGATTCAAAGATCAATATTAGAGGAAATACTTTTAATAAGTCAGTTCAAATACTGGCTTATGTCGATGACATTAGCCTTATTGCTCGAACAGCAGCAGCTCTTAAACATGCATTAGAACAAAGCGATAAGAGAATTAACTTATCTTAAAACAAGAATAAAACTAAATGTTTTAAGTCTAACTTACTTATAGAAATTAGCAATTATAAATTTGAAAAAGTTAACAGTGTTACTTATTTGGGAACGGAGATAAATACCGTAAAATCCGGCGTATAACGCGCACTTTGAACACAAAAAATAAGATCGAAAATTAAGGGTGCGCGTTATACGCCGGGTATAAAAACGGTAGCTTAAAAAATAAAAAAGATGGGCACAAAAAAAAATTTACTTCTAGATGTATCGAAACACAGTTTATTTAAAAGAAACGACTTGCTTTATGAACAAGAACAGTTGTAGTTCTAGAAGTATACTATTTTTTCAAAAGTCTGGGATAATACCTCGAATAAATTACTTCAAAACATAAAAACAATGTATACTAATATTTCAGATTTCTTCTTTAAAAAGGGGAGGGGCGTTATACGGTGAATACACCTAAAAATTAAAAAATTTAGTTTGAAAGTATAGGTGTGCGTTATACGCCGGATTTTACGGTAATAAAAATGAGCTGGCTCCAGAAATTTATAAAAGAACCATTGCTGCAAATAGATGATTTTATGCCTTGAAGAGTTATTTTAAATTTTTTTTTCTCAAATTAAGAACTAAATTGCTTCTTTACATAAGTTTTAAAAGATCTGTCTAGACTAATGCATCAGATATTTGGCCATTGATTTTACGTGATGAGGAAGCTTTGGGAATTTTCGAGAGAAAGATCTTACGCAGCATGCTTGGTGGGATCCAAATGAATGGATCATGGAAAAGAAGATCTTACTACAAAATTTACAAACAACCTGATATTGTAAAATTTATCAAATTACAGAGACAAATGGTTTGGTCATCTGGATAGAATGAATGAAGATCGTTGCTGCAAGAAAATCTTTCTGGCAAAACCCATGGGAAATAGACCTCGGGGTAGAACCCCGTTAAGATCGATTAACTGTGTCGAAAAAGATTAAAATATTTTAAAGGTCAAAAACTAGAAAACAGTAGCCAAAAGTAGAGATGCAAGGAAAAACTTCTGGAGAAGGTCAGGGCTTTCGAATCATTGAAGAAGAATGTATGGCTAATACTGATGATACAATTAAATAATATTTGACGGCTTGTTGGTGGATTAATCACACTTAATTTTCATCTGCTATGTTTTGATCGAGTTAATTACATTACAATAAGATTACATAACTGAAAAATAAATAAAATACTATATAGAACACAGTAGTATACGAAAAGTTCCTCATGTTGTTGAAGTTAGTCTCGGAAGACTACCAGTGCTAAGCTAAATCCATGATATCATGTATCCGAAGAAAACCCAGAACCATCAATGGGTTAAAAATAAGATTTTTGGAGAGTCTCACATACAATCCAGAATATGTTTAGTGAATTTGGTGCAAGTTAGAAAAGACTTGGTTCCATTGGAGTAAATAGAAATCAGTATATGATCATTGAAAAAACTAGTCAAAGTGGTTTGCTCTAGCCTAGTACATTGAAAGGCCAGGGAATTACCAGAATGAATATCATGATATCCGTTTAGAATGGTGCACGTAACCCTGTCTTGCATTTAAAGTTGAAAAACAGTTCTATAAATGTCAGAGTGCCTGTGAGATTTTACAGCAATCTTTTTAGTTTACTATTCATTTCATTTAAATACTTGAACTTCTGAATAAAACTTGTTGCATTATTTGAGATATTTTCTACATAGAGATTTCCAGATTCAGGGAATTCACAAAAACCTATACTTCGCTGATTATCTTTTTATTTAACTCAAGCCAGTTTAACTAAGTTTAATTTTAGAGATTTAATAAACTTGGTTAAATTTGGTAGCATATTTGAAGTTTTAGGGCTGACGATAAAATTTTTCATGAGCATTTTGCAGTTTTTCTCGATGGGGTTGCTTGGAACACTTGCAGTTAATTGGTTTCCAGCTTGTTTTTTTCTTTCAGAGATGGGTATAAAATAGATGAGCACAAAACAATTACAAAAGAAAAGAAACTCACTTTCAGTCAATCATAGCTGGGCCTCACATTTCTCTCTTTTTTTTGTACCCATATAAGGAAGTTGTAGGCATATTGTACATGATTTTTGACTTAGACTCTACGATCATTATTTTCTGCGAATCGGTATCTGGAAGTTTTTCTATATTTTGATATATTCATGCATTGATGCATATTCACTATAAGGTGACCCCTCGTCCTCCTTTTGGGAGGACAGACCTACTTTTATGGGTTATGTCCTTCCTCAAAAAGAGCCTTTCTTTTCAACATTTTAAAACTAATATGTTAATCTTTGTATTCAGGGATGCCAAGTCGAAATGTTACGCGTCATGTGCCGGGACAGTATGAATTATCGCAGATATTAATGTATTTTGTATATAATCAGGCATCTGTTTTCGCCAAAATGATTCAAAAGATTGATTGTGAACATATTTCAGCTACTAAACTTAAGTCTCATTTTGTCCTCCAATATAAATCATGATTTGAAGAAACAAATTTTCCCCTTCAATAATAAAAAACTCAGAAGAATCAAATTCAGGCATAACGGAAAAGTTTAACAACGAAGTGCAGAATTTTTACCAGATAAGTTTCCAATATGTCGAAAAATGGTCTAAAACATCACAGGAAATTACAATTTTCAATGGTGTTTTTTGACTTCATCTCAAGTAAATTGGGCAGATATAGCAAATTGTGTTAAGTTTTTATTGAAAAAAAAATGCCTGATATTAAAATCGATGACAACTGTCTGTTTGAAGAAATTTAAAGACTAAATGTATATTTAAATTCTGATAAATTAGAACAATAGGAAAATCAGCATGTTGAAAATGATAAAAAGATGGTTGGAAATATTTAACCATTTCAAAAATGAACTTATGAAAATTTAGTTATTCTTGTTGAATTTACGTTGTGGTACCCTGGAACTAATGCAGCAGTTGAAAGAGTTTTTTCAATTGGTAATGATTTTTGCACATGTGAGAAATCAAGATTAAATGTGTTGATACTTTAGCAGTTGCACTTACCATAAAGTTCAATATAAAGGATATTTTTTGTTCCGAAATTTCCGATGTATTAGAAAATGATATATTGACTGAAAATTCATTCAACGGTTTAAGTAAATAATTAAAAAGGATATAAGCATAATAAGTGTATTTTTGTTTAAATTAATAAAATGTTTCATATATTTACGTTGTAATTTTTTCTTAAATTTTTAGTCCTCCTTCTCATTCTAAAAAAAAAAAAATTGGTCATCTTACTATAAACAACATAGGTAGAACAGATAAAAAGTTGAGCATTAATTTTTTTTATATTGATTTTGTTTCAAAATAAAACATAAAGTGCTAATATTTTCAACCACGATAAAAAAAATAATTTTCTTAAACCAGTAAATAAGCGTGAACCTTTGCGGAAAGGTGCATTAAATTCTCTATGCACCCATTAAAAGTAGAAATTATAAAATAAAAACACGGTAGGGTTAAAAAGTTCCCGTAATTGATAAATTACAAATTAAAAAAAAATAGAACAATAATTTATTCTTATTGGCCTTCAAAGTATTTCTTTCCTGCATCCAAACACTTGTTCAACCGTTCGTATAACTGTTCAAAACACTCCTGGAGCCCATTTTTAGAAAAATTCTTCAGTTGCTTCGTCGCATTTTCGATCATCACATCTGAATTCTCAAAACGATGTCCCTTCAATTTCACTTTCAGTCTTGGGAACGGGTAAAAATCCTTTGGTGCTGGAATTCTTCAGCATCTCAGAAAGTGATTTCTCGAGCAAAACACAGAATTTGATGTTTGCATTCTGGTCCAAAGACGACATTGCAAAATCCAACAAATGAAAAATTCGCATTGTCAGATTCAACAAGAACCTCTTCACATCCCACTCACTTCTCAGACTGACTGAAAAAAATTACTTCTGGATTTCAGAATGGCAGATCCACTGGAGCCATCTTTCTGGATGTTCAGAAGGCGTTTGATCGGGTCTAGATCAGTGGGTCGATTAACAAACTTAAAACTAACAGCTCCTCCTACTATACAATCGACTCATATCTAACTAACAGATCAAATTAGGTACGAGTCAAAGATATCCTCTCACAGATATTTAACATAAATATCGGTGTTCCTCAGGACTCGCTTCTTGGACCTATTATATTCAATATTTATCTCACCGATATTCCAACCCACCCCCAGACTAGTCTAAATATGTATGCAAATGGCACTGCCGAACTTGCATGCTACAATAACACTCAACAAACACATAACAAAATAAACCAATAGCGCTCCATATCACTAAGAGAAGAAAACATGCATCACCTCCAATACTCTATACTCCATATCACTCTAATGGTCTCAAGTGCACAAAATTTCTAAGAGTTATACTTGACAAAAAAAAATTACTTTTTTGGAGAAACAACACATCTTATACGAGCGAGATAAATTCCGGAACGCACTAACATTAATATATCCCTTAATTTGCCGGAATTCTTCAATGACTGTGGAAAACAAACTACTTCTCTACACTGCCATTTTGCGGCCCATTATGAGTTACGTTTGTCCTGTGTGGGGATATGCAGCAAACAGTAACGTTAAAGTACTGGAAACTTCCCAAAATAAAATTTTAAGAATGATTGTTAATGCAAATATGTACATTAAAAATTCTGACATCTACAGGTCTCTAAAGATTCTTACTTTAAAAAAGTTACATCAGAAAACTTGCAGTAAAATTTTGATAATTTACCCCTTGCAAACAACTTCAATATTATTAATATAGAACACTATATCCCACTTGACAATACTAAGAGACCAAGGAGAATTCTCCTTGACTCGTACAATGTGTCTCCTTGACCCAATGTTAACTTATTTCATTTGCCTGTGTGGCAAATGAATTTCTAAACTAAATTTCTCAATTTTTCCTAAATTTAATTATAACAACTCCTTATTTAAATTTCTCAATTCTACTCTGCACGCACACAGGCAAAACTCTCCAACTTAATTTTTCATAATTTCAGGGCAGCCAATCTAGAGCCTCATCTCACTTCTCCCTCTCAACCAATAACAAAGCAGTCACTCGTCTCACTCTCCTCCACCTGGACCTGTCTTCAAGCCCCAGTTAGCCACGTATCTAGCAACCAATCCGGTATCTTCCTCTCATACTCAGGACTTTACTCCTTGTCAGGCATCCAAAATCTTATTCTGACATGGGATGGAGGATCACTTTGCGATCCATATACCCAGCGACCTGGCTTTGTCAGAAACGATCTGTAGTTAACACCAACAGTACGGGAAATGAATTCCAGATAGCTGTGTGTGTTTTCTCTATTAGGGCCTCCATTCACCAAAACAGATATTTCCCCTTCAACGGACACCTGCGTGAATGCAGGGGACCATTCCGGGAACTTTTTAACTTTAGTAGTATAATATTTCGTTTTAACTAATTAAATTCGGTTGCTTTTTTTACTCAGACTTAAAAATGCATCGAGATTTTTCTCGGTTTTAATTTATGATCAAATAATAGGTTGATATCTAAGCAGAACTAAGGTCATCTTGAATGACCTACGTATTTATGCCATATTATATTGTGAGCTTTTTGAGTAAAGATATGTTAAACACGTTATTTCTTACAAATGAAACATTTATTTTGCGAGATAAATTGGAACATCTCTTAAATTATTAGAGCACTTTACGTAAAGCAAATATTATTTTTAAAAAAATAACATTTAAAGTTATGTATTGTGTGTGAAAATGCCGGGGTATCGAGAACGGGAATAAACAAAAATAAGTACGAGTGTTTCCTAAAAGAAAATTGGACTGCACTTGCATGTATTGTTTTCTTGAAAATACAACAGAAAATAAACTGCCCAAATACCCTTAAACAAAGGAAAAGAACGTACTTTATGACGGCATAGATTAGGGGTACTCAACCTTTTTTTTTTTGCTGGGCCGCATGCATAAGTCAGCTATTTCAAGCGGGCCGCAAATAGGGGGAAATATAGGATAAATAGGGAGGGGGAGACGTGCTTTAAGACCAAGATGACATTGAAAATTTAAAATGTGGAAAATTGATCAAAATATTAAAACTGTCACTAACACTAAATTAGAACAATTTAAGAAACACTCCTTCACAATTTCTGCATCAGTAAACGTTTCATATGATTACCAATAATATAACAAACTTCATAGAATATCATTGTTACCGCTGTGATATTACCACTGACAAAACACTTTGTTGCTGTTGCAAAGATTATTCAAGAAAGTCTATTTATCACCTCTTGAAAGAGATCTTCGAGGAAAAGTATCATTAACCCTTTAACTGTCAAGTTAATTTGATGATTTATGTATGTAAATTAACAATTTTTTTATTGCAAAAATCAAATATTTTGTACAAATTCTTAATAGTTAAAAATTGGTATTGTGAATTACATGCATAAAAATTTGTCATGTTTTGTAGCAACTGCACATTTGTTTGAAGTGGCTGCCACACAGTGGGACAATACTAAAGTGCATTTCTAGTAGAACATTATTTTCTATAAAAAGTAAATAAATAAAAATGAATCCCTATCAGTGGTTCAGTTTCGCGCGGCTTTGGAAATCTAAATTAACTTTTCCCGATTTTAATTTAGGTTTGACAAAGAGAGGAAACCAAAATAAACTTCTCCCGATATGTATAACAATAAGATGCATTTTAAATAAAAATTATTTCTTATAATACTCGGGTATGACATTTTGGAGCACTAGTGCCGTGCCCGAGATAATCTCAGGCATGACAGTTAAAAGGTTAAATGATTCCTGTTTATTGGTATTTTAATACAGCACTTTCGCGTCAAATCCAACAATTACTAATCCATGTTTGTTTTTCACTACAAAATAGTCAACCTCCCAATCGTCCTGAAACGATTTATTTTTTTTCGAATATTTTTCGCTTGCAAGATAGTTAAAGATTAGTTCAACCTATAAAATTGTAGCTACTCCACTGTTGTCTGTTATCACTAACCGTAACCGTTCCAAATAGAAAAAGAATATCAATTCGTACCCGTACGACACCGACAGCAAAATTGATATATTTAATTTCTTGACAAAGAATTTCCCACCAATACAATGTTTTTAAATTTCTCAGAGCAATAGATCATGGCCGGGCCACTTAAAAAGGCTCGATGGGCCGCAGGTTGAGTATCGCTGTCATAGAGCGTTTACTATATGAAAATGAAAATTACTGAATTCATAGTATACAGCAGTGTTTCCCCAAGTGTGGTACGCGGACACCCAGGGGTACGGGCAGAGTTTGGTGAGGGTAAGCGATGCACCGGAGTTTGGGGGGATATGCAATGCACATTGCTTAGCTGCGCCAAATTCTGCGTTCTCACGCCAAGACAGTCTTGTAAGGCGTGAGATGGTCCGGTGTGACACGGCGGGAATATAACACATTTCGTTACAGATGCAACTTCGTTAATAGTTAGTGGCTTCTTCAGGCTCCACAGTGTATTTTTAGCTTCTGTGTAATTTTTCTTGTAGGAAATGTTTGTTATGTGCTTTAGTAAGTCCTACTGATTTTTGATTATTTTTATAAAATATAAGTAGACTCGTTTCCACTTGCGTAGCTACGCCTAAGTGGGTCCTGTACCAAATTTTCATAAAAGCTCTTTTTTGAGGTCCCTTAACATGTTACGATTTGTTAGTATATGCATGTTAGGGCCCCTGTAGCTTGGGAGATCCGTGTCATTGATACGGTGTTAGCAACGCCCCTGCTCATTTCTCTCTTCTGAATTTATAATGTTCAACTACTACTAACATTGATACTCTGAAATGCATAAAACAGCATTTGGAAAGTTTGCAAATGGGCTTGAAAAACCATTTCCCTGATTTAAACAAAAATATTGAATGGATAAGATATCCGTTTATCATTAACACAACATACAAGCCTGAAGATTTGTCGCACGCAGAAGAAAAACAATTGTTGGAATTGACTTCAGACGGATTCTTGTAAAATAAATATAAGGAGTGTACTTTAAAATAATTCTGGTTACAAATGCAACATGTGTATCCGGTTTTTACAAAAAAAGTTCTGAAATAGCTCTTGTCTTTTCCAACTTCATATTTATGTGAAGTTGCTTTTTCAGCATTTGTTAAATCAAAAAAGACTATTGGACGTGGAACCGCATCTCAGATTAAAATTAACAATCAGGGGACCAAATTATGTCGATCTGTCATTTCAACACAAACAATATAATCTTTTTATTAACCTAAATAAATGCTATTTTTTTATGAATAATTTTATTTCTCTTTTTTTTTTTATAATTTTGTGTAAGTCTAAAAAAATAAAAATAGTTTGATTGTTATTAAAATACATCCATTTCTTTTGACGAGGAGTACACATATGTCAAAAGTTTGGGAAACACTGGTATAAAACAATTTACTTGAACAGATACACCTCAGAAAAATTCTTTATGAAGGCATAAAGCTGTCAGTGTGTAATGATAACTAAGCAGCCGATTTTGCAGAAACTGGCTACTTTTTTTTAAAGAAATGTGTGACGTCTTGTGTACTTGTTGCTCTGTGTTTTGGTGTTTCACTACGCGACCCACTATTCAATCATCATTTTCATCGCGCCCCGCTCCATATAATAATAATGTTTTGAATTCAATAATACTTTGACACTGAAGCTACAATACGACTTTAACCTCTTATGTGCCATCGGCGTATATAAACGTTTCGCTCAGCCGGTGCATTAATTTTCTGGACTTATATATACGTCTTTCCGAAGTACGATCTTTTCTGTGCAGTGCTATCCATAAAACTATTCCGAAGGCTTTGGAATGCAATAAAAGAGCCTTGTAAGTGTTTGCGAAGGATTTACTTATTTCAGAGGATTTGCTTATTTATTTCTTTTCTCCTCCACCTCAAAAAAACATCAAAATAAGCTCGTCTACGTGGTAAATGGTAGCATTGGGGAGCGAATCGCGCAACTTTTAATCGGCAGTTAAGAAATTAACTATAAACCATATAAATTATCTAGATAAGTGTTAATACAAGCCCATGGGGTCACTGATAATTATCAAACATGTTCTTAGCTTAGTATTGTTAAATTAATAATAAAATATACATTGTACAGAACTGATACATTTATAAGTGTATTATATCAGTGTAAATGTGTATTCTATATTTTACTATATCAGAAAGTATTTTGTTTGTTTGCTTTCAGTAAATTAATAACTTTTTAAATAACCTTTTGTTTTTGGCTTTTCAACATGCTCGCGCCCCCCTTGTAGAGTTATCACGGACCCCATGGGGCGCGCCCCACAGTTTGAGAAACGCTGCGTTAAGCCCATTACGGACTGAAGGTTGGTTTCGACAACCTTTAGTCCTTCACTATGCGATAATTTAATGGTGTCCTGAACGCTAACGTCTTCATCATTATACGACATTTTTTCATCAACTGTGACACAGCAGCAATAATTTCTGCATCGGACATAATCTCTAGTACGGCAGAATTTGCGGGATTCTACAGTATTATGGAATCATTTCAATCAATTTTTTGAGTTACCATGGCAACAAAGCAAAATTAAAATAAGCAATGTGAAGGGAACGCTAAGTTAGAGAGAATGATTTTGTGATGAAACATTTTCAACCAATTGATTTCCCAACAATATTTAGACAAATCATCTGGCTGATTTATGTTTAAAAAAAAATGTTAAAAAATGCTTTTAGTGTAAAAGAATGAAGCAATTTTCAACCAGATGGTAAAACTGTCATTCATAAAATTATTCCTGAAAGATCCTTCTCAATGAGATATTATCATCATCTAGTTTCCAAGGTTAAGTTCTCGAAAGTACTATAACACCTCTTACTTTTTTTACTTCAAGAGCCTAACCTTGAGAAGCAAAATGTAACCCTGACAATAATATTTTACATTCAAAGCATAGGCTGACTCAACAGATCAGTAAAACAGTAGAAAATTAAAATGCTCGCGGAAATCTCTTAACCTCTCGCGGGACTCAGCATGCTAGCTCATGACCTCTTCTTAAAACCCCGAAAAAAGCTGATAACAGCGATGAAAAATATGAGCAGCAAAAAATAAACTATCCGTATAAACAGTGTCTTATCAACACATAGCAAAGCTTTACAGAAGTTGACCTATGCGACTTAAAAAAGAAAAAAATCTAAAACTTCTGGTCACGCACACATATAACAAAGCAAACATTCATTACTAGTTCTTCAGGTGTACTCATTGCTGAAAGTTGATAAAAAGAGATTTAAATAGAAATTCCATAAAAAAATAAGCGTTAAATTACCAGAAGCAAGGTGTGGATATTGCTTCATTATAAATACAAGAAAATTATTACTTTTTTAAAAATAAAGTGTACACTATTTATACAATATTTTAAAAAATATCTTTTACTTTCTTTCTCTGTGCTTCATTATTTTAACCTCATTGAAATGATCAAGCAGTGGCTTGGTTGAGATTTACAAATTTTATTTTTTGAGAATCAAGGTTCCTTTCAAACGAGTTCAACTTGTGCCGCACCTTACAGTAAGACAGAAGTCAATAGCTACTTTTCAATAGAAATCGCTTGCGTTCCTTCATACGTGGTTAACTAGCCCTCCACTAATTGATTAAACTAAAAGGATATTGTGGAAGCTATGCTCTTCACACGTGCCTACTTGTATATTGAAAATGGAGAAAGCTTTTTATAGCTTCTTGATTATACTGATGAGTCCAGAACTTCCTTTTCAATCAACTTTGTGTCCGCGTGTGAAAGGAAGTATCTCCCCTCTGTATACTAGAGAAATGGTGACAAAAAAAGAGTTGACCGGCACAAATTTGCCTCGTGTGAAACCGGCCTAATTTTCATGCAATGCAGCCTCAATAACAGATATCTTTGGCGGAACAGATCACGCGATCTTCTGACCACTTAACTGCTGCACTGTCACCTCCAAACAGAAATTTGTAAATGAAGCAAAAGTTTTTTAATCGAAAGCATGTAATCTCTTTACACACATTTTTCATAAAATATTTCACAATATTTGTTTCGCAAGAATTTGATCGGGAAAATAAATAAAATTAAAAAAAAAAAAAAAACTTGATTTAATTTTTGACGATACTCAGCACTTTTTGACTTTAAAATAATCTGTAGCAATGAATGTCCTCCCCTCTTGAATCGGAAGAAATTAAACACAGTAAAATTTGTTCCGCTGGATCTGAACAACGAGATATATACTCTTGTGACATACTAATGAAGCATTTAAAGCAAAATTCCTTTTAGTTTAACTTGAATCGAATAAAGAATATAAATATAAATATAGAACTAATTTTCCTTACTTTAAATATTTTTTTGATAAAGGAATAAGTTCAGTGTTACTTCTAAAATATACACAATTTTCTTTATCAAAAAAAAAAAAAAAAAAAAAAAAAAAAAAGGGAGAGAGAGAGTGAGCAAATTTTAATAACTTTTTTGAAATTACGAAATGAAAGACGATCTTATTTTAGACCCTACTTTTATTTAATGCCGAGTTATTATCCTCATATTGGATAGAAGTTAAACACAGAAAAATGACCTTATGGCGTAATTTGTTCTTCTTTATCAAAGGTGTGGGTTAAAATAAAATTTTACCATTATTGCAAAATATATCATTAGGCACAAATGTTAATGTACTGCATAACTACACATGTTTTCAGCCCTTCCATAATGAATTATGTGGTATACTAGAAGGATGGTTTTTTTGCAATTGTTTCAAACCCGGAAATGACAAAAGTTATATAAACGAGCTATCATTCTCTTTTTTTTGTCTCCATTGGTTCATTCCTAAAATTGCTTTTTGAGAAAATAATCGCCTTCCTGTTTCCATTAATCGAACTGTTCCTTTTTTTTTTCGAAACCACCAATTTGACAAAATGAAGAAAATGTATTATGAGCCAGAAAATATATAACTACTTCACTCTTGATTTAAAGGGGAAAAAAAATTAAAGAGGAGATGCAAAATTTTAAAAAGATCGGCCGACATTATTTCTGTTTTTGCCTACTAGCCATTTTGAATTCGTGAACTTAATGTTAAACCTATGGAGAAATTCTACTTTCCGCCTAAAATCTACAGCAGAGCCTCGATTCGAATGCAATAAAGTACATCTGAAAGAGCAAAAATTAATAAAGGTTTTCTTGGAATTACATTTTCCCTACAATTTATGAAAATATTTCCAATTCCATTTTATTTATTCATGTGTGGAATTTCAGAAATCGGAGAAAAAATGTAATTCCAGAAAAACCTTCATTATTTTTTGCTCTTTCAATTGCACTTTTTTGCATTCTAATCGATGCATTACTGTAGATTTGTAGAGGAAAACAGAATTTCTATGGGGTTAACATAATGTTCATGAATTCAAAATGGCCGGCAGATGAAGATTTAATGCTAGTGTTAAAAGACAATCTTTATTAATTTGTATTCGATAACATCTTTTTCAAAGTTGTTATAATTTATCCTCAAATAATAGTTTGAAAAATATACATTTCGATTTAAAAAAAATAAGCAAAAGAAAGGTGTTAGTTGAGCAGAATAGAATAAATTAATAAGAACATTTAACTACAAGAGTTTACGTAATTGATCACGGATAAAATAAAAGCACGAACACAAGAAATTCGAATTTCATTTCCAAATAATGAATGAAAACAAAAAGTTGAAATACATTAAACAGCAAAATAAAATACTTTTCCAAAATAAAGAATTTACAACAAAGAATAAAACCTATAAATGTAAAAAAAGAGAGATTCGGTTTGATTTCGAATTAATTAGCCCTCTTTTAACTTCGAAGACTGATTATAACAATTAATTTGATCAATTAATACTGAAGTATTATTTGGAAATAAGGAAAATTACAAAACAAATATAGATACAAATATTTAAAAGTAATTCAAATTAGATAACAAAATAATATTTTGTTATATTTTACTTTTTATTTGTCTAAAAAAAAACTTATATGATATACGTTTTCATTTGACCGAATTATTTCAATAGTACACACAGAAATTTTCGAAATTAATATTTTGTATACGAGTACTAAAACATAGATTATTAGATATCATGTAAAGTATTAAATACTATATACATTTTTTACTATCACATAGATTGGGTTATTGGGTAAAAATTTGAAGAAATTAAATATCAACCCACATAAAAATTATACACATAGAATTTATTTAGAGAACACGAAAATACTTGTTATAATGTTGATGGCAGTAATTATCTCCAAAAAAATTATGCCACTAGCAAAATAACATAAGCATTTTTATAAAACTTGTGAGTAAATTAAAAAATTGATTATTCTCAGATTCACCAAAGAGAACTCTAAAGTCAACGTAAATATAACAATTACTATACACATTACATTTAAACGATGAATTATAATTTCTCAGTTCATTGATTTTTTTCGAAGAAAATTCTAGATATTAATATCAAAATAGATTCATTAAACCAAAATATAATTTTTCTTGTTTGTTAGTAAAAGTATTGTAAAATTATTTATATACCATAGAGTGATGCGATACTATTTTTTTTATTGATGACATTTTAGCTCCCTGGAGAGACTGACGAATAAAAAGTTGAAAAAAATGGAACTGCTACAATTTTTGTTTCAAAAAATAATAAAAAATATTATCGAAAGTGAAATATTTTTAGAATGAATATGAATAAATTCTACATACAAGGATTTTCAATAAGTGCGTTTTAATTTTACATATCTGTGAATTATTCTATCACGACTCAACATTATAAAACTATTTCTGTCAACTAGATACATAATAGAAACAAATATTTACCGCACACACAAAACTTAAATATTTAAAGAAATTTAAATAATTTGAAGAATATTACCGTGAGAGAATCGAAGCTAGCCAACTTCTCTTGAATATATTTGTGCCCTGAAAAAACAAACTCTCAAACTGAAAACAACTGCTCAAATAAATTTTTTAGCCACGAAAAAACATTATTATTCCGAGCAAGTTCCTATTTTACCCAAGGCAGCTCCGAACAGAATTGAGTTAGAGAAAAAAACGATATTTTGCTTAAGCAACTCTCAGATTCCTGCCCTCTAAATTTTTGACCAATCGGCTGCCGAGTAGAGGATGAGTTACGAACGTTGATATGTGAATATTGCTCTCCTCTTTGCTTAACTTCTGGCATAGATAACGTAATACTTAAAGGGACATGGTGAGAGGCAGTTTTAATTTCTTGCTCGCTTTCACCTGCAGAGCAGACTTGACTTGATTAGTAGAAAAAGTCATCCAATTATGAAGATGAGGCAGTTTTATTAGGCTTAATTTATTCACGGAATTCGAAAAATAAATTAAAAAAAAATAATTCGGTTCTAAGTTGATGTTGGCTTACACAAAATATTGAAGCTTTAATTCCTACACAAATTCATCTAGACTCGATAACAACTTTTTTTTAGAACAACTTTATTTTTACACTCGAAAGATTTTGAAACGATGTTTCCTTCTGAAGTTTAG
>BMAV01002595.1:477378-535162 GCA_019973955.1 Trichonephila inaurata madagascariensis | reverse complement strand
AATCCCCCAAAAAGGCAAAATTGTTAAAAATAATGAAAAAAAGAAAAATAGAAGAATCTTTTGTAAGAGCAGAGAGTGTAAAAGAATGCTTAATATGCTTTTGGAGAGTGCTAAAAAAGTAGATGCTCAAAAAATTACAAATTTTTACTTTAAAGTCTGCTTTCTCGAAATGTAATATTTTTCACTTTATGTACCTTTTTCTCAAAAACTACTAATCATATATTCCTCAAATTTTTAGTGAGCAGACTTAATACCTTTACACATTTTAATGGAGGGAATTAGATATATCTAGCGAAAGTTTTTAGATACGACTTTTTTAAACTAAATTTTAGGGGGGAAAATTGGACATTTTTTAAAAAAATTCCTAATTAATTTAATTTTTAATAAAAAAACAAAACCCTTCGTTAAAGTTTTATCGTTAGTACACATAACTTACTGTAAAAATTTTATTCATGAGAAATTAGTAGTTTCTGAGAAAAAGGTACATAAAGTTACGCAATTTAACATAGGTTCTTATGGACGGGCCCATGACATATATATCATAAAAAAATACATTTTTGCAGCTAAATACTTTTGTTCAAAACATAAATCTGCATGCTGACATGTCTTTCATAAACTGCACTTGAAATTATATGTGTATTAAATGTTTATAATTATTATTAATTATAATTATTTCATGTCATTTTTAAAGAAATTCATAAGCTGAAAAAGGCTTAGAACCACTTGCTATAATGTTAATGATAATATGACTTTCTTTTTATCAATCAGAAAAATAAGCTATTTATAATTTACAAAGATATAGTTGTTTAGAAGCAGTTTTCTCTCTTTAGAAATAGAAGTATTTTAAATGGAGAAATGAATTAAAATTTTTGAAAATTAAATCTAATTTTTTAATGTTAGATCTTCAGCAATAAAAAAAGATTTATGATGGAGACAGAAAATATAATCTTATAAATGTGTAAAAAATATTATTTTGTCTTTATCAGTAATGAAAAATTATGCTGACATTACATTTCATTCAATTTTTAAATGCTAGCCAAACTTTTAATAAATTAGATGATAAAAAGCATAAGTAATCATGCATAAAATCAATGAAGAAAAAGATCTATAATTGTAGTTCCATCTAGCGATGTTTATGGTAGGTTACATCTGACACTTATTTAAAGTTTCAAATACTTCTTTCAATGACACTCGCCACACGATGGAACCCTCTATACCGACAATGTTAAATTGGCCATTTTCGATGCACCTTTTCTTTAAAATAAATAATACAGTCGCTCCAAGCCAAACTCGGACACTATAGAAAAAATCTCGTTTTGCAAAAATACTTTGACTAAAAAGAATTTAAAAAAAGTAAAGATGGTTTTCTACTAGTGAATTTATTGCTCTATTAAAAACAAACCAAATAACGCTAATTCATAAATTATAATGACAAATTTAAGAGATAAAAATAAAATTGCGTAAGAGAGCGCAAGCCAAACTCGGACATCTAACAATAAAGCGCCAAATAACTGCAGCCCTGAGTGAAAATTGTAGACAACTTCATGAACAACATTGTAGTTGTTCAGCGGAATTCTCGATTTGATGTTTTTTCATTTATTTCAGAAAAAAACTTAATTTATTGAAAATGTCAAGGCAAAGGGGCCAAACGAGCATAGAGTTAAGGAAATTGATCATTAAGCACAATGAAGATGAAAAGGGCGCAGGAAATATCGGAGATTGTCAAAAAAAAAAAAGTCATTTCACGGTTCATGACATCATAAAACGTTACAAAACCAATAATCGGGTGGAAAATAAGTCTAAAAAAGATAATAACAAGATTTTCACCGAAGCAGATGAGCGATATTTAGTGAGAAAAGTGAAAGTAAATCCCTTCCTTAGCGCTCCAAAGCTAGTTATTATTGCTGAAAATGAATTAGGGAAAAAAGCTAGTCCATCAACAATTAGAAATGTGTTCCATAAGAAAAATCTCACTGGAAGAAAAGCGAAATCAAAAAGTAAGACGTGAATTTGCAAAGGAGCATGAAAACAAGGATTTTTCTTACTGGAAACAAGTATTATTCACTGACGAGAGCAAATTCAATATATTTGGATCAGATGGCAAGTCATATGTTTGGAGAAAATCGAATGAGGAATTGCGTAGACAAAACTTGAAACCAACTGTGAAGCATGGTGGCGGATCAGTAATGATCTGGGGATCATTTTCAGCTTCTGGCCCAGGAACTTTGCATTTCATTGAAGGGAGAATGGATCAGAATGTATACCTTGACATTTTAAAAACAAATTTGCCACTATGTGTGCTTGGCAATAATTGGAGATTTTATCAGGATAATGACCCCAAGCATAAAGCTTATAGAGTGCGTTCCTGGCTCCTATATAATTGTCCTCACGTCATGGAAACACCACCCCAAAGCCCAGACATAAATCCCATCGAGAATTTGTGGGATCATCTTAACAAAAAAGTCCGGAAACAGGCTGTTTCAAGTAAAACTGAGTTGAAAAGAGTATTATTGCAAGAATGGGACAATATTCAGCCTAATTTTGGTGAAAAATTGGTGCAATCTATGCCTAAACGCCTTAAAATGGTTATAAAAAACAAAGGATTACAAACAAAATATTAATTCATTTGAAATATTAACTAGTTTTAAAAATCTTCTTAGCCGTCCGAGTTTGGATTGTGCGTTAATTTTTGTTTTGTTTTTTACAATAATTTCTGGTTACAATGTAATAATTTATATGTTTTGTTATCTGTTTTTAATACTGCAATAAATATATTATTGAAAATGCATTTAATTATTTTGCTAATCATTTTTATTTAAATTTTTTTCTCTTAATTAGTAGATTTTCTTTGATGTCCGAGTTTGGCTTGGAGCGACTGTAGATGTGTGTTTGAAATTTTTTTTATATGAATAAAATGCATTTTTCTCATTGTACTAAAATGAGTTTTTGGTTAATTTTAAATTTTTTAACAATTTGCAAAATATTGTATTAGAAATAGTGAGGTTCCACCCTTTTTTTACACAAAAAAATTATGAGTATAAATTTTTTTTACAAAAAGCTCATTTTTGTGTATATAAGCATACATGATGAATATGTCATAAAAAATTACATGCCTATGAATAGCAGTTTTTTAGAAAAGGTAAATCGAGTATGAAATACTAACATTTTGAGAAAATCAAGTTTTAATGTAAAAACTACTTTTCCATTTCCCATCACAACACTCTTGTCCTACACTGAAGTGCCACTGAATTAGGGATACCTACCTAGTAACGAGTTAAGCCTCTTCTGGACTTGATAACGGCTGCCACACGACAAGGCATATATTCAACAAGCTTCTGGAAACGTTCCACGGGAATGACTTCCCAAATATTGGCTAAAGCTGTTCATAATTCAGTAAGGTTCGTTGGTGCTGTTGTGATGGCCTTTCACGCCTTGTTCCAAAACATCTCAAAGCTGCTGAATAGGATTTAAGTCTGGGCTTCTAGGTGGCCAATTTATGACATAAAAGTCAAAGGGAAGATCATACAACCATACAGTAGCAAACTGGAACTTGCGTGAGGTACACACTAGTCTTGCTGGAAAACTCCATTACTGTGCGAGTAACAGAACATAAACACATGGAGGTGATCATCCAGCAACTCTACGTACCGAATTGCATTGAGGGACGTTGGTACACGAATCAAAGGTTTCCTACAGCGCCACGAAAAAACACCCCAGACCATGATTGAGCCACCATGCCCTTGTACAGTTCCAACCTAGCATGCAGGATCCATGGCTTCATGAGCCTGACGCCAGATTCTCAGCCTCCCTTCGGTGTCAAGTAGTCATAATGGCGACACATCACTCCATGCTACTTTTTTCCAGTCCTCCACACTCGTCCCTGTGCTTTCTTGCCCAGGCAAGACGTGCAGCCCGATGATGAGCATTGATACTTTCGTAGGTCGATGGCTCCCAAAACCCATACGGTGAAGCGAGCATTGCACACAATCCGTTTACTGACTGTTCTACTGGCACCGTCATTCAAATGGGTGGTAATTTGAGCTAATGTTTTCCTTAGCTGGCTACGTACAATACACCTGACCTATCTCTCACCACGTACTGTCAAGGCTCATTGTCCGATCGCTAGTTTTTTTCGTCCACCATCCATGTATTCTTGATAAACTCTTGGCACTGTCGACCTTGAAAATCCTATCTATCTGACGATTTCGGAAATTGAATGGCCCATGCATCTACGATTTGTCCACGATCGAAGGCGTCTAAATCAGGCAGTTTACTCATACTGGCAATTCCAACAACTAATTCAGAACCACAGTACCCGCCTTATATGTAGTTACCACAACACCCTTACTTGCGCATAAATGATGGGCAGTGCTACACAATTTGCATAACCCTTGTCATCTCTGATTCAGTGTGTATATTCTTTACTATCTCATCATCCTCTTTTAAGACTTTTTTCCTTTCGAATCTTTTTATCGGAAAGAATATCTTGCTTTTTACAACCTATGTTGTTTGAAGCGAATCATAGCTTGTATCATGCAATCACTAGGCTCATTGTTCAGTTTTCATAACATTTGTAACTTTTATACGTTACCTATATTAAATGATGACTTCTATTTGTAAGTATTTTCTTTGGTCAACAAGAACATACCACATTCTCTCTATGGTTCTATCTGGGTTTTTTTTAATAATCTTGGATTTGATAAAAATCTAAAAATGAGTCTCATAGCCTGCACAATAGCAACTGGAAAACTGTTTTTATGATGGAAAGTCTCCCCAAGAAATTCTTTTTTAAAATTTACACCATATATCTGCATCACATACACTGACCTAGCATTAATTTCATAATTTTATGTCAAACTACTTTGTGTGAATAAAGGAAGAATATCATACTTACCGGAAGGGTATTCTGAATGAAACAGAACACAGCTTCACCAGTTATTCTCATTGAGTAACAATCTAAATCCTGTTTCCCCCCCCAGTTTTGGCAGACACACAGGCTACAGTAATAATATTCTCAACTACATTTCTAAGACTACAATAAGCATCATTTGAATATAAAACAGACATACTGACAACTTTTTTCCAAGATAATTTCTCTTTCTTTCTTCAGATAAATTAATTCCATCGAAACAATATAATTAATAATATTAAGAACCATGTATAATGCTCTAGATTTTATATATATATAGTGGCACATTAATTATTTTTACTTTTGATTCACCTCCATTTTGTTGTGAATTCTGGATAGATAGCAAACGTTTTTCGTGTAATCAGCATAAAGTGGAATCGCTAACGGCATGAGATTAGCACTTATGCTTTTATCTTATTAGATACCCGAAAGAGTCACAACTCTTCATGAAGCAATAGATTTTAACTTGCTAACATTTGTTATTTTTTTACCAAATTTAAGGCAAAGTTCATTTTTTAAATCGAAATTATATCGCAGTATTTTACAGTTTGAGTCATCAAACTTCGGTACATGGTAATAATGTCTCATATGAATGAAAAGCGAAGACTTTCTCTGTTTTAATGTAATTAATTACAATAGCAACACCCTGGACAATTCTTCAAAAATGTCTTTTGAGGTTAGAGTTTGTGTGTCTATATATAATGCGATGGATGAATATTAAATGGGAAATAATTTTCGTTATTGACATTCTTAGTTTCTTTTTACCACCGGTTAATATCATAGCATCATTAGCACATACCATAGCTTATAGTAAGATTGTATCAAAACATCTAATTTCAAATATTTTTTTATAAGTATTTCTTTCCAGTTTTATGGTCATAAGAAATTAATTAAGACAGTTTAGTAACGTTAGTAGTTTTGTCAAGTTGTAGAGCAAATACAGAGTACACTCAATTTGTGACAGAGCTGACTCAAAATTACATAATACGGGGAAATTCGGCAAGAAACTATTTCTCTTAATACTGGTATTTTAAATCATAATCTATTTTCTTCCATGAATAATTGATGCCATTTTAGTTGATGAAGGAAGAAAGAGTCATTGTCCAATTAGATAAGGTTTCCAATTTTCCCTATTAAGTACGAAAATACTAAGGAGCCCAAAAAGCCTTCTCAGGAATCCCATACATTTTCAAAAATGGTTTGATTTAATTGTTTATTTACCTCATGCAATTAATTTATTTACAACATATTAGCCCCTTCGAGTTCTGCCTCATCGTGGCGAGGGGTGTTCCTGGCGGAACGGGTGAAGTACGTCGGGAGAGTATTCTCCTGGTGGGTAACCCTAGGCGTGAAGGCCGTTCCACTATGTTCAGCTAAAGCCTGTAGGCAAAGGAGCTAAGTCAGTCTTCTGCCCATGGGTGCTCCGGGTACTTGGTACCTTTAGAAGCTGCTCTTTCCCTTCTCCATGAGATAATAGTTACCTTAGTGAGTCATACAGCATTGTCTGTCGCGCTGCCTAAAATGAGACACGCTCGAGATTTAGGAAGAGGGCCTCGTTCGAAAAATAGGTGTCAGTCTCCCAAAAAAATCGTTCATTAAAAATATTACAATGCAATATTAACAGTCTAACTACTGCAGCCACAAAAGTTAAACTCGACCAACTACTAGAACTGGCTGAATCTAATGAAGTTCAGATCATTGCTCTACAGGAAACGAAACTCAAAGATACTTCTATGTTAAAAGTCAAAGGGTATAATATCTTTAGAACTGATAGAAACAATGGATGGCCTGACCTTTTTTGTCAGATAACTTCAGTATCAAAGCAAAGAGATTCCACAGTCAAGTAATCCAAAGCTTGAAATCCAAGGTATTTCGTTCCCTTGGAGAGGAAAAATATTCAAAGTTTTTAACTCTTACATTCCTCCTGACTCAAGTTTGCCTGACAGCCTGCTCTACTGGTCTGATGACTGTACCCTTTTCCTCGGTGATCTGAACGCAAAACATCTTAACTGGGGTTGTTCAAATAGTAATCCAAGAGGAAATGAACTGCTTAACATCGTGGATGATAGGAGCTTCATGCTTCTCAATGATGGTTCAACCACACACTCCGCTCATAGCTATGATACCAAGAAAGCTCTAGACATCTCCATCATCAGTCGATATTTACCCTCACTGTAGATGGACAGTTTTAGATAACATTGGTAGTGATCACTATCCTATCCTTATTGAAATAGACATTTTTCAAAATGTCCCTGTGAATCGAAGAAAATATTGGAATTTCAGGAGAGCTGATTGGAAGTACGAAGACCTCACAAATTCTGGAGTGCATGTTACCCCTTTAACTAATAACATCAACAGTAATTGGATTAATTTTGCTGATGGAATACTAGGAGCAGCAAAGCAGTCGGTCCCTCGGGGTACAGTTAAAAAGTACACATTCCATACTTCTCTCACAATTATGATATCTTGAAACCCCTCTTGGATAAGAGAAAAGAATCGTCGAATCTCTCATCCATCACTAACACGGCAGAATTAAATACGAGTCAATGCAGAGATAGAGCGAATTATGTGGTACCCTTGACTCTAGAACCCGACTCCAAACTATGGAAACTGGTTAAGAATATTGACAAAAAACAACCCCTATCTAAGAGCTGTAACACGATACTAGCGCCAGATGGAAAAATTCCCCACAGTGATAAAGAAGCAGCAGATATTTTGAACGAATACCACAATATCAGTAAACTGCCCAAAACAAAATCATTGAGCACAGGGCAAGAAATCTAGCTCACGGACACGAGGGCGAGTGATCCCTTATTTGGAGATCCCTTCTCACGGCAAGAATTAGAACTAGCCATCGGAGATTTGAATCTTTCGAAGTCTCCTGGTCCTGATGGCATTTATGAAGAAATGATTACGCATCTTGGTGAGCAAGCCAAATTGAGATTGCTTGACATCATCAATCTCTCTAGGAGCGGGGGTCGTCTTCCCAGAAATTGGAAAAAGGCAACTATTCTTCCAATTCGTAAACCGGACAAAAAAGCAACTTCACCTGAAAGTTACAGGCCTATTGCCTGAACAAGCCTTCCATGTAAAATTACGGAAAAAATGATTATCACCAGACTTACTTTTCATCTCACTTCTAAAAATCTCCTGCCGAAAGAACAGTTTGCCTATTGGAGAGGACACAGTACTACTGATCAAGTCCTAATCTTGGTCAAAGAATCAGAGATTCCCAAAATATTAAACCACCCAACCATACTGTTGCAGCATTTCTAAATATCTCAAAGGCTTTCGACAAAGTCTGGTGGAATTTACTCATTATAAAACTTCATGACAAATTTGGAATTTAGGGAAAGGTCCTCTCTTGGATAGCTGATTTCTTAAGAGATACTCTTTCGGGTCAAGTATAAGGAAACCTTATCTAGCTGGTACAGAGACATCAGGGTTCTGTCCTCAGCTCAATGTTATTTTCTTTGTATGTGGCTGGGATAGAAATGATCATTCCTGGAGAGTGTGATATTGGAATGTTCGCTGATGGCATTGTTCTGTGGTGTTCTAGCCCTGACGTGAACCATATTGAATCAACTTTAACCCCAACATTAACTGGCGTGGAACTTTGCAAACGACCACAAATTGATCTTCAATGTCTCAAAATCATATGTCAGTTTCTTCACCACCAGTAAGCATCTGTACTCGTATCAACCTCAAGTTATCTTTCATAACCAGCCTCTGTCCTACATAAAACATCCCAAGTACTTGGGTTTCGTCATAGACCAGGAAATCATGAGCAATAGGCACATTCAAAATTTGGTCAACAAGAGCCGTAAGAGACTAAATATTGTTAAGTTCATCACAGACAGAGAATGGGGCGCCGATGCCAAAACACTCAGGACAACGTATATTGCACTGATCAGGCCTATACTAGAGTATGGGTTTCCTGTCTACTTCTGTGCATCACCATCTAGCCTCCTTCAATTATAAAGAGTGCAACTAAGTGTGGCTCACATTATAACTGGCTTGAGAAACAGCTGCCCAAATGAGGTAGTACTTTATGAGGCTAATCTTTCACCTCTAAGTCTTGTTAGAAACTCAAACTTGGTTAAATACTATAATAAATTAAAAAGTTATGAAAACCAGAATCAAACCTCCGAATACTTATGTAAATAGAAAAACAACCAGATTAAAAGAGAATAGTCCATTTAGTCTGGCCGGTAAAATGAAGATCATTTCCCAATCAGTGGAGCATACATCTCAGGGATCCTGTGTCAACCCGGTTGAGGGCTTGCCTGGAGTTCACTTCCACAATGAACTTCTGTCCCATACAAATAAAAACTCACGACGTGCTCGAATACCTACGACAGCTTGCTCTTGAGGTTATAAATGGTATTCCAAGTGATGCCATATTGACATACACCGATTGTAGTAAAGATGAGTCAAATTGCACAGGAAGCGGTGCTTTCATTGAAAAGCTTTCTAGACACAACTCAGAAAACTATGAATTAATTGCTATAGATGAGGGATTATAGTCCATCCTCAACAGAACTGACTCTAGCAACATTTGGATCTTCACAGATAGCCGTAGTGCCATTCAACACCTGCGGGACTGGACTCGTGTGAATGACCTCGTAAGCAATCGAATAATCAATAAGCTCAAAACTATAGCAAAATATAGAGACGTCCACTTTCAGTGGATCCCTTCCCATGTTAACGTTCCTGGAAATGAAGTTGCGGATTTCTTGGCCAAAAGAGGCTGCTCTGAGATTGCGACCACTGATTATGCACACATATCGAGAGATTTACTCTTTAATGAAAATCAAGTCTGGATAGCCTCTCCCGGGATTAGTAGGTAAAGCCCTGGGGGTGCTTTGGAATTTGATGGAAACAGAAATGCTCAAACGGCTGAGTCCAGATTGCTCAGTGGGCATTTGAAAGGCATGACCTTCGAATCTGGTCGTAAGGTTTTCCAGACTTGTTCCAAGTGTCACCTATTGCCGGCTTCCCCTGAACATATCTTCGATTGTTTGGGGTTAGCTCTGGAAGACGTCCATGCAAGTCCACTTCTGGTGCTGGACTTTGCTAGGGTTAATGGTCTCATGGATCTGATCTAGCTGCCGTTAGATCCTGAAGGATTGGACACAACAACATATTAGCAACATCATGCATACAACCATATTTAATAAATTTATCTTGATATTTTTTAACCATTTACCCCTCTGACATGAGGGTATTAAAACAAAATCAAATTATAAATATACATTTCTTTGCATTTGTTCAATCATGGTTACTAAGTGTTGAGGAAAAAATGTTCAGGATTACTTTGTATAAGTCATGTTTATTAGTAGCTTATCCAGACAAGGATAAGGAAAAAGAAATGTAAGTATAATAAAAACAATGTCTATTGCAAATTCTCACTACTTAAAATAAAAAGATATAATGCACCAATAAAAATTTACACATGATAATCGAAACAAGTACATACCTCAACCGTTATTGTCAGTCAAGAATACACCAATATTATATAGAGAGATTACAATGATTCATGACATGCAGATATAGGAGCTTTGAAAAATACAAAATGAGTACAAGATTATATTATTATATTTAACATAGCAATAAGTACTTATTTTTCAAAATTCATTTTAATATGGTTTTAAATTTGCACTTGCATTTAAACTGCAAAAGGAACAAAGAGTAGGTAGTTAAGTATATATACTAATACATACAATTGTTTTAAAAAATATATATAGTTCTGTTTTTATAAATAATATTTCATTTCATTGTTTTATTAGAACTTGATCATTGTTGAAAAAAACTTACATATATATTTTTTATCGTAAAATAAATTTCTGCAAATATGGTTACTTACAAAAATTTTCTCACAACCCCCAGTAAGGGCTTGACCAACAGTTTGCACACAACTGTCTTAGGAAGTAATATGATATTCCCTTACCATCAGGGAAGATAGGTTCCAAACCTGAATTTGCAGACTTGCTAGTGAATACAATAAGAATCTTACTTAAAAAGGGGCAGGAAAACTTTCTGAACTACACCATTTGTAATTTTCTGTGTAAGCTTCTCTTTTAAGGCTGTTTTCGGCTAATGCTAAAGAATAGGACCCAAATTCGGAATATTTTTTTCAGATATAAAAGTACTTATAGACATTAATATTATATTCTGGCTTTACTATCCTGTAGAGAGAATTACTTATTTTATCATACTACTCATTTATATTCGAGTTGACACATTTTCTCATTCATAAAATATTTCACTTTTTTTCTCCTATACCATAATGCTAAATGAGCTATCCCTTTACACGTTAAATGGAAAAACTAATTATTTACGAAACATTTTGAAATTTTAAAAACACTATATTATAAACAAATGCACAAGTTAAAAACATTAAAAAAAAAAATTTTTTTTGTCTAAAAATGTGGTCTGTGTTAAGTTCACACTTTTGTGTGTATGGCGAAAACAGCCTTAAATTGTATGGAGCTTGACAGAAGGAACTTAATTGCTATACTTCATTTTGCTTAAGATTTCAAGATTTTTGGACTCAGAAGATTTGGTATAACTTTGTCTGGATTATGTGGAATAAGCCACAACAGAGATAACATATAAGCAACATTTTTACAAAAGAAACACATTTATATATATCACCTTTTGAAAACGACAAAGTTTAATAGAATCTCCTGATTGACATTCCAAACAAATTTTTAAAATAACACATAAATTTTTTTTTAAAACAACACGATATGCAAATATTTATAAAAATAACGCAAACAAAATTTCACAGTAAAAATATTTTAGTAAGTAGATAAATTTGAAGATATGTATATAGTTACATACAAAAAAGTAATGACTTTCCAATGAAGATGCTTTTATAAAAAATACAATGAAACACAATTCAATTTTTAGATAATATTTTTTAAAAAAATCAGTACACATACAGAAATTAATATCATAATTACAACCAAGTGATGACCATTGAGTACATAAATACTGTTTAATTTTTTTTAGGCCCCGTCATTAAATAAATTTTGAAAACTTTATAAATAGTAAAACGTATGTAAAGCATAATAGTAAACACATATCAACCTTTTCCATAGTTAAATTTTAATTTTTTCTCTTTAAATATGTAGCAACTCAATTTTTCCCCTTGCATTATCTGCCATAAACTAAACTCTCTAGTGAAAAATTATGAATCAAATATGGAATTGTAAAAAACGTACTTTGCATTACATATTTTGTAGGATTAAAGCAAGACATTTCAACTCATTTTTAAAAATAACCAACACATTTTGAATTAAACATGTTAAGATGAAAATTGCATTTTAAAAAATATTCCTAATTTTTAAGGATGAATGTATCATAATTATTCAAACTTAATTGATTTTGGATCATCTTTAATCTGAAAGTGTTCCAAGGCAAGCAATCACACACACACACACACCAACCTTTCAGATATCAAATACTACACTAATTTTAAATTCCATGGACTACACTGTGATGTGACTTAAAAAGATAAATACACTTGTAAAAATAATGATCATTCTGTATTAATAGTACATACCTAGTGTATTTCGTGAATTCAGTTAATATGAAGGAAAACATTATCACTTAGACCAGGGGTGTCAAACTCGCGGCCCGCAACTAACATTTCTACAACCTGGACAGTATATCGGCACACAATAACATATAATAAAGTATGAGAATTTCTCCTGAAATAGGAAGGATAGTAACTGAGAAGAGATGTCAAGTGTCAGGATGTAAACATTTCTTGTTCTTTTATTTCTGTTTATTATGAAGCATAAACTTATGTTTCTATGAATTTTGATTTTTTTTTTGTGGCCCACCTAAAGATAAACCATGTTTGTTTGGCCCTAGTCAGCCTTTGAGTTTGACTCCCTATAAGAATGACATTTTTACTTCATAGTTGAAAAAAAATGTTCAAACTATTACATAGACTGCCATTATATTGTTCCATGAACCACTAGTTGGCGACTGTTATGTGTTCTAAGGATGAACAATCTGTAGTAAGAACAAGCAAGAATACTTTTAGAACATACTCAAGGGTATCATTTACAAATATTTTATATTGGGGATACATTCGAACTTCATAATCAGTCATGAGAATATGACAAGTAAAAAGTTTCATAAGTAATGAAATGTCATCTACAAGATTGAAAAGCAATAAGAATGAAATATTTAGTACTGGTTATTGCAATAATTCTTTAACTGGAATTAATGAAATGCAAAATTGATTTTGACACAGAAAAGAAAGCAATCATCACTACTTTTAATTTAACTGCAAAGCTAATTTTTATGCTTTTATTGTCACTAAATTTTGCTTAAAGTGAAAATCATGTAGAAAATATGAATAAAAATACTCCCATTTTTAAATACTGTAACACCATGAAGAAATCACTTGAATAAACTGAACAGGACAATATTTATTTATATATATTGCCAGGAATGTTCAAACCTTCTTTTCAGTACAATTTCTTTCTTGCCTATTGAACATGAATTTTGGGTTTGGATGGAAGCAATCTAGAATACTCTTTTTCAGGTACAAATTAAAATATTTGCTTTGTCAATTTAAACATTTATTTTTATTGGCCCAAAGGTCATTTAAGGGATAAATTTAATTCAGTTCTGGTGAACTATTAAAAAAGTTGCAATAAATGGAAAAAGAATACTAATTGGTTTAAATTAAAGTTACTCAAAAAAACACTCAAGATTTAGAGCTACAATAAAGAGACAATGAGAATGTTGATTATGGTTGCAGGTTATAAAGCAGCATGAAGAGTATTGGAGATGCATCTCATAATCTTGAACTGTGGTCAAATGATAAGGATGATACTTGAGTTGGCACCCACCTCTTCAAATTATTCTTATTTATTTACTACATAAACCTTTGACAGGTTTAATGTACATCAACCCCTTTACACGGCAGGACTTCAGTAGCACTAGGGCTCAAACACATGACACACCGGCCATAATCACAAGGTTACTGCAGCTACATTTAAAAGACAAGGATGATACCTGAAATAGAATTACTTCACTCTGCTTATCATATTGTCACAAATGCAGTTGGACGTAAACTGCAGTAAAAACTCATTACCCTGCTTTTGGTATACTCAAAACCTGAAATAACTAGTTATGATGCTTGCAACTTTAGTCACCAAGCTATTTCTTTCCACAAAAGGCTGTATAGCCAATTGTTACTTAATTATTGTAAAAACCATGAATTGAAGTTTTCCCCCCATAAGACAAGGATCTAATCTTGGTAGATTATTCATAAATTTCTTTTTACCATTATGACAGCTTAGGTTTTTAAAATCACTATCAATGATTATATGAATAAAACAATCAAAACTTGTTGCACATTCTGATCATTAGAAGGAATCATACGAAATTCTTGTTTTTGCCTTTTTTAATGATAAATTTCAGTAAGAGTTGCACAACCTGACAGGAAACGTTCAAACCACAAAATGAGGATTATAGATTTGAAATATCTCACATATTTGTTACCAAGGTTTTAAATCTTTCAGTATGCCAATAAAGTAACTGTGACTGCTATATATCCATACACTCTACTTTTGATAAGAAAGTTTAGCAGATAGGAAGTCAGCTTATAGGGTCTTAGTTAGCCATGCAATTTAGCCCCTTAACTATCAAGGAGAGGAATAATAATAATAAAATTTAAAATATATATATACATACACACACACACACACACGTTTTTCTGAAATATGATCCTTTAATTTGCGCTGCTATCAATAAAACTATTCTGAAGGCTTTGAAATGCAATATAATGCCCTTGACAATGTTTGAGAATTATTTACTTATATCAAAGAAAGACTTGCTTGTTAATGCTTTTTCTTTTCATTCCAATACACTGCAAACATGTGCTTATATGGAAAATTGTAGCACTGAGGAGTGGATCCCATAACTTTTAATCAGCAGTTAAGGGGTTAATGAAAGACCTTAATTGCTTTTAATATGTTTCTGACTGCTATAGCAGTATGCAGTTATATATATATATATATTGTAATACCTGAACTTTTAACCATTTAGTTCCTTCCAGAAGATACTGGTCATTGTATTAAAATATCGTACAAGACCGAAATAAAGTCATTATCAGCATATGCCACACTAACAAAAAGTTATCAAACTCAGTAACAAAAAGTAGCGCACTCACCTATCAATACAGTAGACAATTATGCTTTTTGAAGTTTGAGAAAAAGCCTGATAGCACAAATTCTAGTGGATTAATTGTTTATGTGTAATAGCTTCATGCTTTATTAAACTCTTATTTAAAGGCAAATCTTACCTTATGCATGTCCTTACTTGTTTACATCAAGGGTGTCAAACTCGCGGTCCACAGAGAACATTTTTGCGGCCAGGCCAACCTATTGGCACACAATAATATATGTTTTATAATTATACTATCTTTTGCTTTGCTTTATCAAATAAAATGCACGTATTTATTTTGAATATATCACAATTAGGTAAATACGTAAATGTCAAGTGTCAGGATGTAAAGATATTTTTCTTGTTTTTTTTATATGTTTACTATAATGGATTATTCGAAATAAACCTGCATTTTGATTTCTTTTTGCGGCCCACCTAAAGTTAAACCTTGTTTGTTTGGCCCAAGTTAGCCTTTGAGTTTGACACCCCTGGTTTACATTATCCATATTATATCATTCGACTCATTATAGCATAGAAATAGACAAATAACAGACGCTGGAGAAGTCCAGTACATATCGCCAACTCTCAGTTTTGTATTAATTATGTTTATAGTCACCATTTTAAAAGCATTTTTTACAGACAATACTGTTTGGTTCGAATAAGAAAATAATTCTGTAATACAATTATGAATATTTCTTATGTGTAATATTTCTCAAAGAAAATGAAAACTGGAGTTTATTTTCATAAATTGAACAAAAAGATTGACACAAGACATTGTTAAAAATTATTCAATTTCATACTTAAAAGAGATAAAAATGGGTTATAAATATAAAATAAATTACAAAAATGTTAACATCAATTTTGATAAAATTTTACATCTTTATACAATGAATTTAGTGATCAAATGAAAAGATAATGAGCATGCAATGATCATGTATTAAAAATGATATTTCAATTAAGGTAAATATGTATATCGAAAGGAAAGAAAAAAAATGATTATGAATTTCTTTCTGATTCCTCTTCCTCCTTCCATTCAGTTACGCTGGAAAGAGAAATGTTTTTTGTACAGTTATTTGTTTTATAAATTCCCAAGAGATGATCAGATAATTCATTCATTACATTCCTGAGGGAAACAATAATAAACTGGGCATTTTTTGTCCGTTCCTATAAAGAAAAAGAAAAAAAATACATAAAAATTTGATTCCTCTAAATATAAGAAAAGTTAAACTTTTGTAATATTTTAAGAGAAAAAAATACCACAAGCAAAAATTAAATAGTTAGCCATTTCTAAAGGTTCACCTTATTTTCGAAGACCAGAGTTAGAGTTATATTTATGTCACATAAAAAAGCTGCACTAAGACTATTGGCGACAGACATTGTGATTTTGAACCATGGTCAAGTGATGAGGACAACACATGAGCTGACACCACTCTCTCCTAACTTCCTAACCATGGCAATGGGAGGGTGTTTGACCCTCAACAGATTTAACCAATATCTCCTTCTCAAATATTGCTCTCTGCCTCAAAGTGTAGGGAGGGTGTACTTGGGCAGAATACGTTGGGAGTCTTTACTCCAGGCAGGATCATTCTAAGCATGAAGGCCATTCCATTATGTTCAGCTAAAACGTGCAGGCACTCGAATTTAAATCTGTCTTCTAACATAGGTGCCACATGTTCTCAAATAAATTCAAACTGCTTCTTTCCCACTGTCATGAAACCTATTTCAAACTTAAATACATCATCCCCTACTGTGCAGGTAAATTAGGGACATGGACAAGGTTTAGATAGAGGGTATCATTCGATAAATTGATAACTGCTTTCTACCTGCTATGGTTATTCCCTTAATATTATACAGTATAATGTTTATGGCCTTTCTACTCTAGATATTAGGATGATACTAGAACAGATATTGGATATTGCAAATAAGCATGTTGCACACACGTTATAGCCCAATAAGAAACTAAATTCATTGAGCATTCTGTAATTAAATTCATATGCTACTCTGTATATCATGAAGACATACACAGCAAAGGTGATGGCAGCATTCCTCATTAGATAATAAATTCAAGAAGATAATAAATTTGTAACCTAAAGCTGTGACCATTTCCACTATGGAATGGGAGAAAAGACCAATTGATATCTTTAATTTATACCACGGGTGGCCAACCCAAAAAACTTTGTGGGCCACTTTGGAAAAACATTATAATCTTGCGGGCCGCACATAAAAATATGTACCTTTATATCAGATTTGGAAACAGAGAGAAGAAAAAAAAAAAACATTTATTGATGTGGAAATTTAAAACAGAATTATTATTATTATTTTCATTATTTTTCATATATACAGACATAGATAATATAATAATGCAATGATCAAATAATGTTTAAAATATTACAGTTGCCATTTTCTTGAAAATTACGGTGTTCATTTTGAATTGATCTTTCATTACTCATTGTTGAAATTTCACTGTGCTGTCATTCGCACATGATTAAGTATACATAGCCCTTTATCTAAACCGTCCTGAATATTTTTTTTAAACATTAAAAACATCTTTGACTGCCTCTTGTTTTTTGGGCACTCCAAACAGAAAAGGTGGAGGAGAAATGAAAGTCGCACACACAAAGAATCATGTACCATCCATAGAGAGTAAAGGATATGCATAATGCAATTCAGGATTTTTTAAAAAAGTAATTTATTATAGTAAAATCAAATGTAATTGTTTGATAAAATATAAATCTATTTTAATCTAAAGGACATTTCTATTATCAAAAAGGATTCATTTTAAAACAAGAACAGGTAACAGGCAAATACATTGTAAATTTATATATATATAAATAAATTTCCCCTCAAATAAATTTCAAAATGAAAAAACTTTAAAAACCTGATATTTAAAAAGAGTCGGTGGGCCGCAACTTATGTACTGGCGGGCCACATGCGGCCCGCATGTTGGACACCCTGATATATACTACTCACCAGTGGATTTCTCAGACTTGGCTAACAAAAGCACCATTTTTCTTGATGACCTCAATGTTTAACACTTGTCATGGTGTTACTTCACAAACAATAATGGCAAACTGAACAGTATTTAGGCTTACAATAAAAAAAAATTTAATAGGGGTGAAAAAAAAAGCAACTGAATAATAAACTTATTAGTAGTTAGTTTATTGATATATTGTTTAGACAAGGAAATTAAAATCATAAAAAGAACTAACAATTTTCTGAAGAAATGTCAAAACGATTGCACTAAATTACTTCAAAACTTTATTATATAGGGTGATTTGCTACTAGACTTACAAACTTGCAGGGTACGTAGGAGGCACAGAGACGACTTGGAATCACATGGGAATGCATGGTTACAAATACCATAGTTGTGAGCTATTGCTCAAAGCAGAGAAAAAGAACAGAAACAGCAACATATTAATGGAACAGAGAACATTTTATTGAAAGGTCGTGCTACAACAGGTGCTCAAAATTATGACTTTTTCATTTGGCAGGCCTGCCAGCGGCGTTTCACGGGATTCCTTACATTCTGGAAGATTCCTTCCTGTCACATATCCTCTCAGCAGCAACAGATCTGTAAGTGATGAGGTATCAACTGAAGCAACGGGTGTCTAGTGAACCAAATTTTTTGTGACCCCAGAAGTTCATGCACTTTTGAACACCTGTTGTAGTACAACCTTTCAATACAATGTTTTCTGTCCCATTAATGTGTTGATGTTTCTGTTCTTTTTTTCTGCACCATCCCTAGCAACCATGGCATTTACGACCCTGCATTCCTATGTGATTTCGAGTCATCTCTGTACTCCCCCCCCTGCTTACTTAACTTGCTGATTACAGGGTGATTCGCTACCAGACAGACAAACTTGCAGAGTGCGGGGGGAGGGAGTTGAAAGAAGAGAAGCATTAATTTTGTTGTACTTTGATCAGTTTGAAATATTAATTCAATATATTTATTTAATGCTAAGTTTAGAAAAATATTTAATGTCTAATTTAAAACAATATCCCAATCACATGTTTTTTTATATAAATTTTAACAAAGATAAATACTTCTTGCCCATTTTTAGTAAATTGATAGAAAAAATAAATAAAAAAATATTTACTAAAACTTACTTTCAAAAAGTATCCCACTATTGCAACATTCCTGACATCTAAAGCAGCATCAATTTCATCCATTACATAAAATGGTGTGGGTCTGTAGTAATGCAAAGCAAATACAAGGGCAAGTGAACTTAAAGTCTTTTCTCCACCAGATAAAAATTCCAATTTTTTCCATGATTTCTTAGCAGGTCGAATCCTTTTAAAGAAAAAGAAAATTATATTATATATAGTAACATTTCCCAAATAATGGACACTGGATCTAAATTATTCTATAATACAGTTGAACCTTCATATTGTGAACTTTTTCCTGGAGCGAAGAGCATTTAATGATTTTTTTCGTAAAATAACCTACCTATAGCGAAGTGCATTTTCTATATAACGAATGTTTTTTCTCCCTACTTTTAAAGTATTTCTAGACATTTCACAAGTTATTCTCTCTTAACAGATTTTGTGGTGGTCATAAATTGTGAACTGTTTTTATTAGGTGCCTAACTCGCCGAGAGCAATAGAATTCTGGGCATTACATCAAAGAAGTACAACCTTTAACCCCATTGTCCAATTCCCTAGAAACATCTTCATCCCATTTCACCTTCAGTGGAGTTGTCTTGTGTCACTGCTTCTTGAACTATTCTCTGTTCACTTGCAGTGTTTATCAGTTGTACTGGTAATTTTTTTCTTGTAGCACAAAAATGTCAAAACGTAAGTGTTTGAGAAAAAAAAAAATTCTTCAGGAAATGGATAAAGGCGTCAAGAAAAAGGATATTGCTTTAAAATTTGGTATTCCTCCAAACAACTTATCAACTATAATAAAAAATCTATATAAGCTACAAAATTATGATTCTTTGAATTCTTGTTCAAAACGTTTAAGAATATGTGTCTATGAAGCAGTTATGAAGTGGATACACACTTTGCGAGATAAAAATTTCCCGATCTCTAGACCCTTTGAAATGGAGAAAGCTCTTCAATTTGTGAAGGCATTGTGATACAACCAATTTCAAGGTAGGAACGAATGGCTAGAAAAATTTAAGAAAAGACATGGAAAAATATGCTTGAAGGGATTTTTGGTACAGTGCAAAGATGTGATGCTTATTATGAAACAAAGTATTTTTCAAGCAAAACAAACAAATGAAAAAAATTCAGGTTTTATGAGTAATTAAATTTAAGGATGCACGTGGCAATGTATGTTTAGAAATTGTAGTTCTAAAATAATGTATATTTAAAATTACTAGTATACTTTAAATTAGAAAATGTCCTTAAAATTCATTAAGTTTAATATAAAATTATTTTCTTCAACATTCTTTTTCTATTTTTCCTCCATTTTTTGATGGATAAGATATAATACAATAAGTAGACATTAATAAACAAACAGATGTGAATAATTACTTTCTTTTATTGTATAGTGTTTATGAATTTAAAGTTTGTTTTATGTGGTTTATAAAGTATATTCAAAGATGAACCTCTATATACTAAATTTTTCATATAACGAATTTTTTTTCGAGATTAAGTGACTTCGTTATATAGAGGTCCAACTGCACATAAATAAGTGTAATGACACAATATTATGAATAATTACATATTTTAATTAACAATTTACAGAGCCCCTTCTGTAAGAATATATATATGTGTTCAGACTTAAGATTATTTAGAGTGTTTTCAAGACTATAGATTTGCAATAATAACAACAAATGAAAATTATACATACAACTCTTTTAATTCAATAGTAAAAACTGTTTAAAATACTTAATCTAATAAATTATTTAGTAATTTGTTTATATAATTTTGTAATATATATAACTTATATATTCAAATAATAATCTCAAAATTTTAATACATTCCCCAAATTATAAATACACTTTTAAAAACATAAAAATGATAAACAAAAATAAAAATATCACATTTTCTTCTCCTTTTTTAAAAAAATAAATAAATAAAAATAAAAGTACAGTCGAACCTCTTTATTGCGAACTTTTTCCAGGAACCTTGAACATTTCACGATTTTCTTCGCAAAATTACCTCTCTATAGCAAAGTGAATTTTCTATATAACAAACTTTTTCTTTTGATTCGATTTTTTTTCTCCCCATTTTTTAAGTATTTCTGAACATTTCAAGTTATTCTCTCTTTAACATATTTTATGGTGGTCATAAATCTTGAACTGGTTTTTTTAGATCCTAACTCGGCGAGAGCAATAGTTTTGGATGTTTCATCCAAGAAGTGCAACCTTTAACCCCCATTGTTCAAATCACTAGAAACATCTTTGATATCCCCTTTCACGCTTAGTGGAATAATTCCGGGTCCTCGTGTTGAATAATTACTTTTTTTAATATACAGTGTTTGTGAATTTCAAATTTGTTTTATGTGATTTTTAAAGTACATTAAAAGACGAGCCTCTATCTAATGAATTTTCCATATAACAAACTTTTTTCCAGGATTTAGCCACTTGGTTACATAGAAGTCTGACTGTACTTGCAAAATTTTTATGAAAAACAGAAATTTTTTAAACAGAGAAAAAACTTAACTCCATTAAAATATCAAAAAATAATTACGTTAACTCGACTCCATATTTGAAAGGTTCACTAGGGTCTACTAGCTCTATTTCAGCATCTCCACCTAAAGTTAGCATCTGATAAATTTCTTTCAATTTTTTTGCAATCACACTAATACCAAGCATGAATTCATGAAGTCTTCTTTTACGCAACTCATCATATCTCATTTTTGTTATTCGTTTTTCAATCCTTATTGCTTCTACATCTCTCAGCTTTTCTTCATACACTACAGTCTATAAAAATATAAATAGATTTGAAATGTTAAAAAAAAAAACTTCATATAAGAGAAACGTAGGAATGAACCTATATATGTAATAAAAAAGTAACTAAATCAAATAAATGAATATTTTGAATTATTTTAAATTTTCAAAAGATAATTCAAGAGAAAAATTTTTAATAAAAAGAAAACAATAAAAATTAATCTTCTTTTGGGGTTTTGGCAGTAAAAAGTAAGTGTTTTGAAACAAAAGTTTTTTAAAAATACTACAGATATCAAAATTTCAATACTAGCAAAATAATCTAAATAGTATAATGCAGTTTAATATGGTTTATAAACACAATTTTAGACTATAGCATTTAAAAAATTATAAATACCTGAAGATAACGGAAGTAAGAATAAAGATATAAAAAATTTTATTAACACAAATATTTCACAAACTACGTTCTCTACTAACATTCGAAAATATTCATTAATACAATCAAAATAAAAAGTACCTTTGCTTTGTAAAGTTCAATAGCTGATAAATTCGGTGTCATGGTTTCTAGTTTTACCTGCTGTGCACCTAATTCAGATTCAAGAGACCGAATATCTAACTGTTGTATTTCTTCCTTTGATAATATTGGTATTTTTGTAGATTCCTCTTCAATTTCATTTAATTTCAATTTTTCAATCTTAAGGGAAGAAAATCAATCTATAAGTGTTTAGAGTTCTAAAAACAATTGCAAAGAGCTAGTATTTTAGAAGGCATTCAAATATAAAAGGATAAACATATTATACAATATAAATTTTACATTTAAACCGTAATATTTGCACTCCCCCACACACATATACTTTCTGTAAAAAAATTTGCGTTTAGTACCAATTTCTGGCAATTTAATTACATAAATTTCAACATGCACTAAACTACGGTAAAATCCAGCATATAATGCACACTTTTAACACAAAAAAATAAGATCAAAATTTACAGGTGTGTTATACGCCGGATATAAAAATGAGAGCTTTAAAAATAAAGAAAAGGTGAGCATAAAAAAATTAAGACTTCTATATAGTTCAAAATATTGTTTATTGTTACATAAAACATATGACATTCCATATGAACTTAGAGTTGTACTTCTAGAAATACAATATTTTTTCATGAGCCTGGGATAATACCTCGAACAAATAACTCCTAAACATGAAAGCTCTACACACATACATTTCAGACTATCTTGTAAAAAGGAGGTGTGCGTTATATGGCGAATATACCTAAAAACTGAAAAATGCAGCATGAAAGTATAGGTGCACGTTATACGCTGGATTTTGCGGTAGAGTTTTTTTTTTTCAAAGTTCATTAAATCATCTCACCTTATGAAATTACCGTAAGACTCACCTTAATGCAAAGAAAAATTTTCAATAGAGATATTTTTTAAAAATACTACTCATGGAAAACTCTTTTGGATCTGATTTAATTTATGGAAACTCATGAACTAAACCAGGGATGCAATGATGTTGACTTATGGGTCACACTGTGGCAGCAGAGGATATCAGAGGGTTGCACCTTTTAAAAATGACTGCATTCACTAGTTAACTTTGCATCTCAGAAAAAGTATAAATTGTACCATAAAAATCAATAAATACAAGTTAAATAAAATAGTGACCATTTTATTGAATTTATTTACAGTACTAATTTTATATCTGTAGCTGCAAACAGATTTAATTTTAGAATCAGTTTAATGAGACAAGTGTATACATCACACTTTTATGCAATTTTTTTGAAATCAGGAGTAAGGTTGCTTGTTGAAATTTTCATTACAACCAGCAAGTTTATGTCAACCTACTTGCATAGTATCAAAAAATAATTTTTAGCATTATATTTAAATGCTTTTTTCGTTAGCATAGTATATATAACCAATAACAAATTCTTACTGATTTTTTTTCTTGATAATTTAGAATAATAATTTTTTTTTAAATGTAGATGGCTTTAAAAATATACAAAACAGAAGTTTTAGCATATTTGCCCTAGTCTTTGAATTTAAGGAGGCTCAGATTGCAAAGTTATGTTTAGATTATCAAATGTTTTTCTTAAAAGTGCAAACTTCGAAAGCTTTGCAGTGCCTGTATTCTTTTAACACATTTTTGTAGATAGTTGAATACATCTAGCAACATCTTTTTCTGATGCCAATCTTATTAAATAACTTGAGCAAATAATAGTAATTTAGTTCTTCCTTTTTTTCTCGTTAAAATAAATAACAACTTCATCTTTGCCCTTGCATTACAATAGCATTTAACTGTAATAAATAAACTAAATATTTAAAAGGTAGCTAACATTTTTCAAATTTCTGTATGAGTAGGCTAATATTTTCTCCAGTAGAATCCCCAAACAGATTTGTATTAGCAAAAAGGCCACTTTGGATTGAAGATTTTGCAGAATCAAAGTAAGCAACCACAATGAGATATGATTTGAAGTTCGTATCATTACTGCCATCAGATACTGCCGCAATGTTTCATCCATTTAATCATATACTCTTTCTAACTAGAAATTGGTTCACTAATCATGGCAGATGCTTAATTCTTCCAGGTAGCAATGAGAATCTTTGGAAACATTTTCTGTAAAAAAGAACTGGCATGATTGGTTGCAGCCAGAAAGAATATTATGCTTTTGCTTCTCATTCATAAGCATATTTATTTAATCTGATAAATTAAAAAAAAACTTTTCCATTCTCCACAACTTATCGTATATTTTGCCTAAGTTAAATGTCCATAAAGAATTCTTCGAAATGTTGCTACTAAGCACTTGAACAAATGTAATTACTACATTCATAATGTGATAATACACGAAGCACATAAATTTTGTCAATGTTTCAGTGAATAATACAAATATCATTGACTTAAATGGCTCTGCGATTTAGTATAAGTAATTTTTCATCTCCCTCTTGAGGCTAATCCTGAAAAAGCCTCAAATTATGTTGTTTCTGGCTAATGCCCAGACAATGTATGGGTCTTTGCAGCCAGTGCCCGAATCACAATTTTGCACTGATGCTATGTGATTGGCAGCAGCACCTGCAATGAACCATTGAACATCAGTATTGAATCATAGAAGAAAGTTGAGTTCTATGAAGCACGTTTTCTTCTCAACCACACTTATGGATTAGTGTGAATATGTCCATTTCCAATGGAAACTCTGGCATATTAGTGACAGATACAAGGCAGTGGCAGCATGGTGTGGGTGATGTTTTAATAGGGCACATTAGGACCCATCATGCCCTTAGAATAATTCCCGATGTCTGTGTGCTAGGTGATGATTATTACAGACCAGATACACTTCTTCATGGCAACCTTTTATATCATTTATCAGTAGGCTAATTGTTGGAAATAACCCTAAAGACCTGTCTTTAAAGACCATCTATTTTATTTATAACTTTCCCTTTATTAAAATTAAATACATTTTTAATGAGGTGAAAATTTAAAATCAAATTCAATAAGTTTTAATAAGTTCAAAATCAATAAGTTTTATTACCAATGTATTGCATAATTTTAAAGATACTTTTTGTCATCGAATGTGTAACTTCATAATTTTGCATTTGATACGCTTCTCTTTCTCTCTTTTTTTTTTGCATAACACATGCCTAGTTGCTGTTTGATGACATCATTAGAATATTCTTTTTTTCAAGGATTGAAACAAGTGATGGTCAGATGGTTTTAAAACTACAGAGTATGGTGGATGAGACAGTACAGTTGGTTCAGCATTCTTTTTTTTGGTTTTCATACCTATGTGAGAACTTAATGAGTTGGAAAATAACTCACTAATTTAATGCAGGGATTCTCTTAAAATTCCTTAATTTCCTTCCTTCTAGGAATTTTAAGAAAATTCATAGATTTGAATGCTTCCAAGTAAGTTATGCTGAGTTTGCCTACTCGACTAGAATCAACATACGAATTAATCAGCTGATTATACATTATGCATTTGTAGTCTTGTACAAAGCACCAATCTTTTTTGTGAAACATTTAAGCCCAGTATAATAATAAGATTTAAGTACACATTTGCAAGATTTGCTAATTCCTATAAATGTCACTTAAAATGCTACTTTTTCGATGACTAATCTGTTAGTAAATAACATCATGCTTTCATGAAAATAAAAATAAAAATCACCTATTGAAAATATCCAAGGACTTTTTACCAACTTTATATCAAATATATTTTAAACATTAATTATTAATTACAAAAATGGAAATATGTCCCTTGCATTTGGATTTAAAAAAATAAAAGAATGAGCACTTGTTATTAGTAATGTAAAATATATAACATCAATTTTCAAGACTATTAATTAGTTATCCAAGAAAATTCATACTTATGACAACATATTGAAACATTAACAATGAAAAAAAAAGTTTCAACATTGAAGATGGAAATGTTCCTAAGAAGTAGGATTTATTGCTTTGCACATGTGATATACTCTCTTCTTTCCCTTTATTATTCCAGTTATAAATGAAATCTAAAATTAGGTGCCCCAGAAATACACATACTATATTATATTTATTGCAGTTACTAGGAAATATATGCCAGAAGGACATTTTAAGATTTATAGCTTGCAGCAATTGGTATTCCACCTATATGGTACCACACTAAAAAGAGATACCTGCTCCTGGGGAAAGCACTAGGTCAGCAATGGTAACACTCCAATTTGCAACCCCATTTGAATTTTTTTTTTAAATTATACAAGCTAGCTCCTATTATGAAGAAAATGAGAGAACAGATTAAAACCTTTTTTTCCCCTGAATAATCTTTAAGAAGCTCCCATAAATTTTACTAAATATTTGAAATTCAAAATTTTCAATTGTTCAATACAAATACTTAGGAAAACAGTTTTATATTTAACTAATGTAAATTTATTTTAGCATGCAGTTATTAAAATTGCACTGCTATTTTTAAAAAATATTATATTATAATTAACACTAATCATACCAACACTTAATAGATACCTATTTCTACCATAGCGGGTCAAATGACTCGACTTTATGTTTCATGCTTGAATGTATGAAACATGGACGTTAGAAAGGAAATAAAAATAAAAATTAAATTTATTATAATAAAACAAAATAGTAAATTGACTATTTCTATTACAAAAGGAAAAAAATTAAGAGTTTTTAATTTATTGCTCATCGCGCTTTATACATATAAGTGTGTCCAATGTACATTTTCCACAAACATATTTTTTTCATTTAGAGCAAATTTTGTTGGTTTTATTTTCTTTACAGTATGCTATTTAACATCTCTTACGTTGATAAGTGTCTGTAGTAGACTTAGACAACGATCCTTTCGTATTTTTTCTTTGTTCTGGTTGTTCACAGGCTTCTCGAAAATCGGCGCCAAGTTCTACTGCTAGCTTGAGTAAAAAATCTTGTCTTGAGATGTTTTCTCCTGTCATTTGCTTGTACAAAATACAGGCATTTATGCCAGCTAAATCAAGGATATTGAAAAAAACTTGGAGAGGCCATCTGCAAGAGACTTAGACTTTTCTTGAAATTATTCTCAGCTACTTTGAATGAACTACTTTACGCAACAATCTTTGCAGAAACGTGCAACTTATCGACTACAATATCACTCGATAAGCTTATAAAACAAAAAAATGCTCTCCGGGTCAAATGACCTGTTGTGACAGATAACGGTACACGACAAGTATTACTCAAAATAAAAAAAAAAAAAGTATAATAACTGTAGATTAATTACTTAGAAAAAGTCATGAAGTCAAATGTGCAAAAGCAATAAGATGATACGTGCATTTTCAATGCAAAAATTCAAAATGGGTCATGTGACCCGTTATGGTATGTTTAATGTTAATAGGTCAAAGCAGTCAAATTAATGTGAAAAATTATCTTCAAATAATTTTAAGCACTGGTTTTGTATTTGTTATCTATATTACAATGGAAACTTGATATTCTAGAAGAAGGCAATAATTTAAAAAAAAACTTACCTTTGCACTGAAACTTTTTATAATAGCCTTAACTTCTGACATGTCTGCTTCAAGTTTCTTCATTTCATTTTTATGTTCAATTTCCTCGCTCTTCATTTTATGTTCTCCTTCATTGAAACTTTCCATTTCTTTCTTTAATTTGGTTTGTTTTTCTTTAAGTTTTATAAGCTCTTCCTATATTCAAAGATAAATTAATGTATATTTCTGTTGGAAATATTAAAAGTACTAAATATTCAAGAAGATAATAATTAGTAAAGTAGTATCAGAAGTTCATCAAAACTTCTTGGTCCTGATCAAAACTGATTCAAAAGTTTTATAAAGGAAGTTGCTTCTTAAGACAAAAAATGCACATTATAAAACGATTATTCTGAACAAATTTTGTAACTGACTGCTTACAAACGAAACTAATGATTTGACAGAATTTCTCTGTTGAATATGAATAAATGAAATACTGTTAGTTTCCTTAAAAAGAAATAAAATAATAGTTTTCAAGAATTGTCATTTATCAATATTACAACTACTTCAATAAAGCGTTATGAATCAGACAAAGATAATTGTTATTTTTGTGATACTTAAAAATAAATAATCTGAAAACTGAAAATGTTTGACATAACATTGAATTCTGAAGTGAAAATAATATTATATTTAAAACTATAAAAATGTGAGACACATATCATTATTGCTTGGGCAGACTTGGACAGTATCTATGCAAAAACATCTTCCATGTAATAGAATTATTATTGAAAGTAATGTGGGGGAGAAAAAAAAACACGAGGCACAGAATTTCAAAAATGCATCAATCAACATTCATATTCTATCTGGCATCCCACATAGCATTATGTGGACATTTGCACCATGATATGGCTCACACAATTATTCAGTAAGAACTCTATTGATACTTTTCAGGGATATTTGGAGTTGACACGTACAATTACTCTCATACTAGATCATTTGGTATACCTTCAAAAGATGAAAGATTGAATCTCATTTGAGAAAAAACATCTATGCCCAATCTAATTTTGGTTCTATCCACAGCATTGCAAATAGACAATACTTTCTTATCTCAACGGGACACATACTACAATTTTTTTTTAAAATATAATTCTGCTTTCCATAAATATCAAGAGGATTTCTGCAATATTTGAGTTCCTGGGGCAGCACTAAGTTCACATGTCACCTCTTATCTTTTAAGATAATATACACATTTGTCTAAAGCTAGAATATTGCAAGGAAAACTTCTCATCCTGCACCTGCTACATATTCCATTAGTTTGAAATGCAGTCTAAAATAAGGAAACAACACTGAGTGACTGATGTATCTAACATTTGTTATGGCCCTTTTTCTCGTTTTCCTATAAAGTTATCTAAATTATGTTTATTGGCCACATCATAATATCAATTTACTCCTTTACAATCAGATTTCATTATAACCAACATTTCTGTATAAATTATGTTTTCTCCTGCAACACACATTTATGCTAATTTATTCATGTTAATATGCTTGATTTTTCTAGCTATCACTAAAGAAAATAAGATGTTATGAGTCTGTGCCTATCAGTTTACTAGTGAATACATTGTAAAAAATAAGCACCCAATAATTGCAAGTTAAATAAGGTTATCTAAAAAAAAACATTTAAATATATGCTGTTTTTAGCATAATTAGTTTATAGATGAAACCACAATTACATCATCAATGTACTTTTTTGGTAAAAAAGGAGTAACTTTACTAACTCAAATATATTTTTACTCATTGAAATATAAGAATTTTCTTAAGTGAATTCCTTTAATAGAAACAATAATACATATTAATATTTGAAATTCAAACAAGACGCAAGAATTACCTGACAAATGTTTATTTTTTCTTGTATTTCAGATCCCTTAACTGTAATAGTTGATTGTTTTTCTTTGAAGTTTCCAAGAATTTTTTCATTAGTTTCTAACTCCTTTGTTATGCTTTGGATTTTATTATCAAGTTTCCTTATTTTTCTGTAAGAAAAAAATTTATAAAACATAAATAAATGTAGCAAAATATAAAACAGGAGAAGAAGATGAAACCATTAAACATAAGTCTACTTAGAAAAGAAATAGTCATCTAATATTTTTTCAAAGTATAATTTTAAAAAACTCGTTTCCCCCAAAGCAATAAGAATATTGGGGTAAAAATACATTACATAGTGTTATTTATATTATTTTACATCCAATAGTCAAGTAATATCCAGCAGTTAATGATTATAGTCAACAGACTTTTTAATTATGTCATTATCCTAAACCTTTAATAATATACAAGATGCTAACAAGATATATTAATAGTAATACATTACCTATATACATATATATGGGTGCTAAATCTAACATTTAATTTCAAGTCAGATATTTTGCAATTCATAAATAGTAACTTTTTAAGTTTCTTAAAATGTATTCTCAGTAAAATATAGTAAAAAATATTTCAGATATCACTGAAAGCAATGAACATTGCCACCCATAGTTTTTTAAATGCTTTTTAGTTTTGGAATTTAAAAAAACATGACTCACAAAATACAGATCATTTAAATTATTCCATTTCAAATCTGAGTTCTTTAGAACAATAAAATAAAGGTATATATATAAATGAGTTGAGGAATCTGGTTAAATTCTTATCCCCCATCCCCTTTTTAAATAAGTAGCAACACAATTTTTTCCCTTGCATCACTGCAGAATTATCTGACTTAAACAAAACTAAATGCTTAAGGTGACCCATATTTTTTTTATATTCATCTAATAAAATTTACAATCAAATTTAGAACTGCTAAAAAACCACTTTAAATTAGACATTTAACCGAATCAGAGTAAGTAACCATAAAAGGATATAATTCATAGTTTGTATCATTATTGCCATTGGATGCTGCTGCGAAAAGACCTTGTTTCGTACACTTAATTAAATATTTTTCTTGATTAGAAGCTATTTTACTAACCACAGCAGATGCTTTAGTCTTTGCTCATCCCAACTGTTTAGCAATGAGAGACTAGAAACATTTTCTGAAAAAGAAAGCCAGCATGGTTGGAACAATATGTTCCACAAAGAAGAAATGTAAACAGTTCTTCAGGCCTGATTACATTTAACTGGACATTATTCTTGAAAGAAAATGGGCCAATTTTAAGTAACCATTTTCACAATACTTAGGAGTTTTTTCATGACGACCAATGTCATATCAGCCATTGTGAGAAATGTATATGTCAGTACCACATACCTCATAAAATGCCTACCTACCCTAGTGTGATACGTTAATACAATCACATTCCTTTTTATAGCATTCTTCATAAGTTTGAAAATATGTTATTTTGCCTTGTTAAATATTGTGGTAAAAATCAATGGAAACAAAACAATTGGCAATATGAAGCATAGGAAATGTAAGCATATGCAAAGCACAAAATAAGAGTTCCACACCTATAATAAACAATACCTCATGGAAAACGACATGCAAGAGGTAAGATTTTTTTAAAAACTTAACAGTAATGAGTGCTATGGTTTCTGTCTACCTATTTCTCAATCACTGTGAACATACATAAAAATGAACAAAATAGGAGAGAAAATATAATGAAAAGCAGGAAATTGTAAATTTTAAGCACAACATAAAAACTGACACAGGTAAAAAACTTAGGAAGTTTGAGTAAACAGGAGTTTGCCCAAATTCAGTTTGGGTAAAAAACTTGGGTTAATTTAATCTTAGATATTACTACAAGAATAATCAAATCATACTTACATCTTAGATTGTTTGATATTAACTGTAGATTTTGTTATAGCCTGACTAACATCATCGTATTTCTTTTTTAATTGGTCAAGATTCTTCTTAGCTTTGCTCAAATTTCCCTTACTAATTTTTAAAATTTCTTCTTGCAATCTAAATAAGTAAGGAAAACAAAATATTTGAAAATAACTACAACAATAAAAGCCAAATGAAATATTTAAAGGAAATTAGTTTTGGTTCAATAGCAATAAAGCGAATTTTGAATATAATTTATGATATATTATATTGATTATTTTTTCAAATTAATAATAAAATGAACATTTAAGTTATTCCCACTGCTGCACAGAAATATTTTCAGGAGCATAACGAACTTTAATTCTAAAGCTGAGAATATAAAACATTAGTTTACTTTGTAACTTTTTCTTCAGTATCTGCTGTTTCTTGAACTGCCTTTTTATAACCTGAAGGGAGAAAAAAACCCTGTTAAATTAATATTTTTTTAAAGAAAGCTTCTTTTTCAAGTTAACTTAATTACAAATAAGTTGACATGTTAGTTTCTTTGTTTGTGATCAATTAATAATCTAAATTTTCTATTAGGCATTAATAAGAAAAATTTTATACATGTAAAACAACTCAGTAATAATATAAGTGTACTAAAATTAAAAAACACCAAAGAAAATTTTATAGTTGAATATACAAAATAAAACCCACATTTTCAAAATCTGAACATAGAAAAATATTATTTTCCCCCACATATTTACATCATTAATACCAAAGAGTTAAGATTAAACATTACAAAATGTTTGATTTTTCAAATATATGATTAACATTTTTGATTCATTTTACCAATATAGAATTTTCACCCATTAAATTGCAGAAACTAAAGAGAAAACATAATTTATACTGCTAGTATAAAACAAATGTCTGCAAAGCAAACATCTGCTGCCAATAGAGAAACAAACAAAAAGCAAGAGGCTAGAGATAAGCATGCCATGACACTGTATAACACACACATTATTCACTTCCCATTTAAGTGGTAGTAAAATTAAGTCATAAGATGAGACCAATTAAGAGAGAATACTTTAACTAATATTCTCGTTATTAAAGGTTCTTTTTGTTTCAACTGAGATTTCATTAGTTACCAGGCACAAATAAAGTCAGTTCAACTTTAGTGGCTGATTATTTTATTGTTCCTTAAACAGCCACACACACAAAACAAGCACAATATTTAAAAACTAGCAACTATACATTAAATTTAGTTAAGACCATTTTGTTTCTACACTAGCGAGCATAAGCGTCCTTACACGCCTCCGCCATCATGTAAAGTTCTCTCTCAATGGCAATGCCCCCTATATAGTTTTTGAAGTCCAGTGGACCTTACAATTTAAATGGTGGTAAAATTAAGTCATATGAGACCAATTAAGAGAATACTTTATTTATAATTGTGTTACATACTGATTGCAATGGAAAATCAAAAGTAAAAGTGCAATCCTACTTGATATATTTGAATTATATGTAATGGTATTTTTCAATCAATACGAGATAAAATGCCACATTTGATTTCCCATAAAATATTTGATGATATTTTGTATTAGAAGATCTAAAATAAATTGTCCTTTACTTTTCTTATAAAACTAAACTCAGTGGCGCAACAGCCCAGGCTTATTATACCTGCCCCAGTTTTCGTGACCTAGGCGCTGAGGTGCATGAGCAGATGTTTCGACCAGGTGGTAAGTTTAACACAAAACTCCCATTGCTTGTAGTAAGCTTGGTACTCATTTATCGACCCACTGAACAAATGAAAGGCTGAGTCAATCTTGCCCAGTCTGGGGTTTGAACACCGAACCTGTGGCATGGAAGCGTCATATGCTACCACTGGGCTTCTATTTTTCTTATATTTTTAAATGCTCTTTTAAATGAAATTAATCCAGTTTTACACAGTTAAATCAACAGTTGCTCATATCTCTTAGTTCAAAGAGTTATCTTGAATGGAAGAGATTACAAAGGTCACCTAACAGATTACTGCTGTCTTGAATTCACCTATTAGGTACTGCAAATGGATCAAGGTAGAAGAAAAGTGAAAAATGAAGAGAATAAGGAATTAAAATAATTACACCAAGCCAGTGGTTGTGTGAAAGTATTTGTATTGCATGAAAAAGATCTGTGCTTGAATTAATAGATTTCTATGAATTATGAGATGTATATAAAATTGGTGCATATTTATAATTACATAAGTAAAGTATGAAGCATTTTTAAATAAAAGCATGAACATTTAAAATTTATGAAAAGAGAAAGATGAGTATACTAATTTTGGACTGGACTAATTTTTGAAGGTTTTTAAAACTGTATGCTCTTCAAAGTAACTTTTTTATGATAACTAACATAGATGAATAAAAATTATAATGTAGATTGCTGTAATTGATTAATATTAATATAATGCTTGACTATAAAACTGAATTGTTGCTCTGGACATATATATCCATCTTTCTGAAACACGATCCTTGCCTTTGCGCTGCTATTAGTACAACCATTCCAAAGGTTTTAGAATGCAATAAAATGATCTTGACAGTGTTTGTAAATATTTACTTATTTCTGAGAAAATTGTGCTTAGTTGTGGCTTTTCTCTCCCCCAATACTTCGCTTAGGCTCACCTATGTGAAAAACAGCTGCACTGGGGTGCGAATCACGTAACTTCTAACCAGCAGTAAAGGGGTTAAATAAAAAAAAAGTTGACAGCACAAGACCTTTTGAAAAGTAGTCTAGTGGTTCAAAACAGAACTACCAGATAAAAGTCTTCATTAAAGAGCTTTATAGATGTGGATATCTCTAGAAATAATAGCAACAAATAATTATGTAACTAAATATTACTTTTGAGTTTTCCATTCTTAATTTTGATTTAAAAGATTTTTCTTTTGCTTCTACAGCTTAACTTATCTAAGAATCATGTACCTATATGTTTTAAGTTTTTGTGTTCAATAAAATTGCATCTACACTATTAAAATTCGTAGGTGAACAAACGTATCTATGTATGGGACTCTATCTTCTCACGAAATGAACGACGGAAAAACTCGTCGAAGGTACCAAAAGAATGGGAATGATCCGCGGAATCCGTTTTTACCATTTATATTTCGATATTCCAATTAGTTAACAAGATATTAATTAAAAACCTTAAAACTCATAATTAGTGCCATTTTTCAACACCAGGGGCCAAGTTCAAAATTTCAGAACTTTTTTTTTCCAGACGTTTTTAAAACACGATCTAATTTTTTTCATGAGACTCAGACAAAAAATATTTACAGAATCGGAAAGATCATTTACTTCGCCAAGATACAGTATAATTTATTTTGCAAAAAAATTACATTTTCTACTTTTTACAATTTTTTTTTAAAATGAGTCAAAATTGATACGTTTTTATGAGTATGATTTCTAAATCATTCCGCTTGCATTTTCTTTTGTGCTAATGAAAAAAATATTTTATACTAAAAAAGTTCATGCTTTTCTCTTTAAGGATCAGTCATTTAAAAAATTTAATGTCAAAAATTGTTTTTTTTACGATTTTTCAAAAAATACTCAAAATTTTATTCAAATACTTAATAACTTCTTTATTTATAAAAATAATCTCACGAAACTTTTTTTCCGTATATAGAATGATATTATACGCAATCTGTACAAAAATTGATAAAATATCTTAAAAATTATGTTTTTTTTTTTAAATTGTGTTTTTTGTCCCCTCCCCCTTTTTGCAAGAAATATGTAAGCATTTTTTTTTTAAAGTTTTTGTTTAAAAATTACAGCTGTTTGCAATTGATGTATGAAGTTTGAAGGCATTAACTTAAAAATGAAGCCTTGAAAAAAATAACTACTTAAATAATAACGATTTTAATAAACGCACGCCCACAAATGACTGTTATGCATTTACACTCCAAATAACATCCGAGTGCTTTGCGCATGTGTGGAGGACAAATCGATAGTTATTGAATCACATAGATGGTTTTACTTTTAATCTGAAGCTGATTCCTTTAAAAAATTTTCTGGAATTTTGTAATTTTGAAAATTTCTATTTATTTTCATACATAAACTATTCTTTTTTTTTTAAAAAAAATTTACTTTTGCGTTTCTGGTGGCTGCAAAAATTAAATGAAAAAAATTACCTAAAATGTCTGTAATATTTATTAAAGAGTTGCTATTAACATAAATATGTTTATGCATGACAAATTCACAATATTTAATGACAAAATATAAAGTTATTTTTCTTGCAATTTTCTTTTCTATGCACTACAAATGTTTTATTTCTATTTTTTTTTTGTTTGTTACTGTTTATTTATTAACTAAATTTTTAATTAGTATAGTAAAACAGAAATTACATTCTCAGAAAATAGGCCATCCCAGGTGGAATTCGAACCCACGACCTTTGGATTTTTCCATTGCACTACAAGGACACAACGAATGATTTTCCTTTCTATATATATACTGTTGGACTATTATTTTTTTTAAACATATTTTTTAATTTAATAAATGACTTTTTATTTGAAAAAACTGTTTATTAACATCAGATGTCACCCACTACAAGTTTAAAAAAAAAATAAAAGCAATGTCTATATATTATGCTTCATTATTAATTACCATCCTTATTTTCTATGCCTTTTATGATACTTCAAGCATTCTCTAAAGTTACAAAAGTAATTTTAATTTCAAAGTATTTTTCCATTGTTTTACTGAATATAATTACAATTTTATATTACATTTTTTCATTTACATATCACTTATTAAAATATTTCTTGAATATTAAATTCATTTTACACACATATGTAAAATAATGAACATAAAATAATTAACCATATATTATTTTTGAAAAATATTATAAAACTGATATTTTTTAAAAATAAAGATGTTAATAAAATACGACTCTTTTTTCAATTTCATTTGTCATGCTTTACGTTTATTTTATCAATGCACAAATGAGTATTAGCATTTTTTTATTCTGAAAAATACACAATATTTTTAAAAAATGCAACACAAAGAAATTTAGAAAAAGTATATTTTACTGAAGCTTTTACTTATACAAGTACAGAAAGCCTGTGCAACGCCGGGCCATACTGCTAGTATGTATATATCACTCGTATGCATAAAAAAACCTTCAGTTTTCAGCATTTTCTGCAAAATTTTGAAATTAAATATTGGTTTTTATCTCATCTTAATGGTTTTTGGATTACATGGAGCAATTGTTGCCAATTTTACTATAAACAAGGTGATCTTTTTTTACATGAATTTCTAATAAATGTATCAAAAACTTAAAAGTTGGGTGTATTATTTATAATTTATACAGAGTAGTTCATGACTTATTTCCAACATACATGAAGAGACTTAAGCGAATTAAAAATAAACATAAATTTCATACTTTTGTTTTTAATTTTTATCGTCTCTTCTAAAGAACTGACTTTCTTTTCATCTACAGTTGATTCTGAAACTTTCTTTTTCTGTTCTTCTATCTGCGATGAGATCATTTCAATTTGTTCTTTATAAGCCTGCAAATAAAAAAAAGAATGTCAAATTAATGTCAAAAGTATGATAACAATAAAACAAGTATTAGAAGATAAAATACAAGTATACCTTACAATGCAGCTTTAATTTTTTTATTGAGTGTTGTAATGATGAAATTTCAGATGTTTTCTGATTAATTTGGTCTTCTAAACTTAGACATAATTTTCTTATTTCTGTCACTTTGTTAGAAAGTTGATTAATAGAAGCAGACATTCGAGAAAGGTCTTCATTAGTAAATTTACATTCTACTATAGTTTGGCCCATTCGTCCTCTAGCAACATGACCACCGCCGCCACTCATGGTCCCTGAAAAACAAGTTCACGGAAAACTCTTCAATATTTCATTTTCATTAATGGAAAGGAGGAAGAAATGCTCAGTAATTATTTCAATTATAAAAAATTCAAATTAATTTTAAATATAAAAATGTAACATTAAATACAGATTTTAGATTAATTACCTTCTTTAACAATATAACATAAAAACATTTAATCATACAAACCTATTAAATAATAATTTAATAACCCTTTAAAAATAAATAAAAATTTTAATTATTAATTTTCTAAACTTATTATTTTAATAAGTATTTTCTATTCTCATTTTAAAAATAACAGAATTTATAAAAATATTCCATTAAATGTTACTTGAACATGTATTACATCATGAACAGTTATAATTACGCTGTATTTGTTTTTAGTTTTTACCATTGTATATTTATATGAAATTTTTCATAAATACATATTTTTGTAAAATAACAAGAGACTTTTATAACTATTAACTTCCTCTACATACGTAATGCTAATATTTCCTTTTCTCAATGAAATCACACTACATATATTTGAAACCGAACTTAAAGTTAGCACTTACAAATGGGAGTCTTAATACAATAGGTAAATAACATGCTTTTCAAAAAGAAGCAGCGAGTAAAAAAGGAAACTAAATTATAGTTTGCTTTACACTACTTAAATACAGAGAAAATTATTTTAATAAATTGAAACCAGCTTCTCAAAATAAAACCAAAACAAAATAAATTCAGAATAAATAAAAATGAAATACCTGCTAAATCAATCACTTCCCCTTTTAAAGTTACAACTCTGTGTCTTTCTCTTCCTTTCAGACCTATTCTAGTAGCCTGCTCAAGATCTCTAGCAACTAAGGTTGTTCCAATTGCAAAATAAAATGCAGGCAAGAGAGAATTATCTTTGACACGAACTAAATCAAATAGTCGAGGAACATTTTCTGGGCTGCAAAAAGTATTAATATTTCCAAAATAAGCTATGTAAAAAAGCATATCAAGGAGTTTCAACTCCATCTCTTAAAAAAAAAGTGCTTTCAATTTTTATATAAACAGATCTGCAACTTACGTCATTGTTTTTTGATGTATATATGGTTCATACTTTTTCATCTAAAATAAATTAAAGAAATTAGAAAAAGAAAAACAAATATATTTAAGCCTTTAATAAAATTACATACCATAAAATCCAACGTATACAGTGCAACAGTGTATAACATGCACTTTTACTTTCAAGCTGCATTTTTTAATATTTAGGTATGCTCAACGTATAATGCGAACCCCCTTTTTCAGAAAGAAACCTGAATTGTTAGTATACAATGCTCTTATGTTTTGAAGTCATTTATTTGAGGTATTATTTCAGACTTTTGAAATAATAATATATTTCTAGAACTACAACTCTTTTATCTCATAAGGTTATGTCATTTCTTTTAAATAAACATTATTTCGATATGTGTAGAATTAAAAAATTTTTATGCTCCTCTCTTTAGTTATTTTTAAAGGTATAGTTTTTATACTCTGCAAATAACACGTACTTTTAAATTTCGATCTTATTTTTTGTGTTTTTAAAGTGTGCATTATAAGCCGGATTTTATGGTAAATATAAAATGCCAACAATAAAGGAAATAAAATACTTATAAAAATGATTTCTTTTTAATTATATAATTTTTAATAGTATTTACTTGATCTAAAGCAATGAAAGTTGCATAACCCAAGTTATGTCTTTTCAAAAACTCCACACATTTCTGGGCAGTAGATATTGTATCAGTGACAATATTATCAAGTCTTCCACATGCAGTTGAAATAGCTACATCATACTTTTCATCAATAGCTCCAAGATCCCCCTGAAGAATAAAATATGTATATGTGCAATTTACCAACAAAGCGTTTAACTTGTAAACTTTATCAATCAATATAAATTAAAGCAATTTTACATTTCATGTAGAAGTATATAATATTATAAAAAAATTTCTGAAAATGTACATATTAACTGTATTTTATTTTTTAGATATAAGAATTGGAGGGGTAAAACATCATTATTGATAAAAAGTTTTTTTAAAATTATTTTAAGAATAAATATCTAAATGAGCTAATAAGGTATAATAAACCTCTCTTTAATTCATATAAAAAATCACCCAATTGATATTTATTACTTTAACTGTTAATAAATCTGACAAAACAATCAAACTAAACATTCCTGAGTATTATGACAAATGATAAACGTTTTGTTGAATTTGAAGAATAAAAGGTTACAAACTAATATTTCATAATGGATGAAACATTATTTATTTTTACCAATCTTCCATAGATGCCAGGTATTCTGCCTTCCGATTTTTCTTTTAAAAGTCCTTTTAACAAACTACTACTGTTCTGAGATGTTTGTTGAGTGTTCCTAGCTTCTTCGTACTTTAAACGTTCATTTCGGAGCTATAAATAAAGTTGGAAAAGGGAGGATTAACAAAATAAATAAATAAATAAATTATTATTTAATAAACTTTCAAGTATGCATTATATATTTAATGATAATTTTTTTGTATATGAATGTTGGGACATATTCATAACTATAATGTAGAAAATGTTACAAATTTAATAGGACTAAAGAGATATAACCTTCCCCAATTTACTGTCAACTGAACCAAACTTAATGGAGCAATAGCCCATGAGGACCAAGGGCTACTGTGCATAAGCAGATGTTTCACTCAAGTGGTTAGTCTGACAGGAAACCTCTAGAGTTAAGTTCCCAAGAAAGTTTGGTACTTATTTATCGACCCACTGAAGGGATGAAAGGCTGAGTCAACCTTGCCCAGCTCAGGATTTGAGGCCCTGACCTGTAGCATGGAAGCGCGATACACTACCACTCAGCCACTGGGCTTCATTTATTGTCAACAGCACATCTAAATTCATCTCAACATGAAAATTAAAAGAAAATCCATAGAGAATATATTTCACAGAAAAAACATTTTTATCATCTGCTAGCTTCATAAAGTAATCTCGACAATCATAATGAACTTAAGCATTTTGTAAAATAAATGCAACAGAAAGAAAAAAAAGTTACAGTTCCCAACTAAAGATAACAAAACTCTCAAATTTACAAAAAAAAACACTATGGATTTAATGATAGTATTATTAATTATAAAACCCTATTTGTGGATCATGCACGCATTTGTTCTTTACAAAATAGATTGACAGAGTATTTGATGTACATAAGTTTTAAACTAGTAAATCGAAAATATAAAAATAATTCACAAACATTTTAGACATTAAATTATTTTGTATGTGAATATGTGTAATCTTATTTTAAAAGAAACTGCAGACTAAAAAAAAAAGAGAGAGAAAATTAAAGTTAAGTGAGTGAGTGAGAGTTATATTATTGTAGCATTGTAAAGCAACACAAGGGCTATTGGCGATGGAACTCGTAACTTTGAGTCTCAGCCAAATGACGAAGATGACATCTGAGTGCTGGCATCCCCTCTCCTAGCTGCTATATCTAACTAATGAGAGGACATTGAGCCTCAACAGGTTTACCATGAATTGGCTCCCTCTACAGTGGCACCAAAACTCGAATCTGTGACTAAATTGAAGTTAAGAATGATAACAAGGAGAAATAAACATGGCCATGGCATGCAGTAAGAAATTAAGACCAGATTTGATATTATTATTTATTGTCAGCACATTCAACAACAGTTGAATACTTTCATGAACTGATATTAATCATTCAAATATTTTAAAAATTACCTTGAAAAAATGTTCAAAAATTAATTTTTATTAATTTTTCAGTTTATTCCCTCTCAATGATTTATTATTTACTAATGTTACACTCAAAAACCAAATGAGGGCTATTAGCGACAGACCTTGCAATTCTGAACAGTGATAAAAAAACAAGGATGACAATTGAGCTGGTATCCCATTCTATAACTTCCACAACATGGTAACACAAGGACTTATATTGTGAGATTTAGTGTGCAATAACTTTCCTCTTTTATAGGTCTTTAGTGGAAAATCCACAATTCAACAGAAACAACAATGATTATGTGTTAGTGACCATGACCACTAAGTTACAAAGGAAAAATTATGATAAGTAAAAGTTATTTAATGCACATTATCATAATAATTAGACTAAAAGCATTTTAAAAAATAAATTACAAATGCAACAAACAGTACAATAAAATAAAAGTAAAATTTTCTATTTTTTTCACCTGATTCTGCAACAAACAGAGAATCCTATTTCTAGTAGTATGCTATTTTGATAATTGCGAATTTTAAGAACTGATTACAAAGTAATTTAAAATTTCATTGCATTTGGTGTAACTTCATAAATGAATATTATTCATTTGATCCAAAGAGTCAACTAAAGCAAATTTACAATATGAATAATGATTGCATTGGCATATAGAAATAAAGAGGTAAGAAAAAGAACAAGAAAAAATAAAACAATACCTGCTGAGACAAAGATAATTCATTTGCTTTAGAATCAGACAATTGTCCTTTAAGAGAAGTAACTGCATTTTCAAGCTGTGTCAATCGCAGTTCTTGTTTCTCCAAAAGGCTACACAGAATTCAAATTTAAAATTATAAAGGCACATATTCATCAACACTGAACACTCTTTCAAAATTTATCTTCATAAAACCAAAAATTTGAGTGTTACAAATTATTAAAAGAATATTGCTTCTACACTAGTTGTTGTAAAAACTCCTATGTATACTTTAACAAGTATACATAGTCAAACCTTAAATTAAATTTTGACTAAGGACTTCTGTTAGTGTGCATAAGCTTAGTAGGTCATATAATGTTACCTGTGTAATGTCATAGAAAAAACAGTTCTATTGTTATTCTGAGATATTGTTACCTTTCAAAGTATTTTGAAAAGTATAAAACAGTTCTGGTATATTTCAAAATTTTCTCCTTGTTCTGCAATGGAATGATGTTATTGCGTTTTCTAAGTAAATCAGATAAATTCAGTACTTTTCTTCGGTTATTCCGAGTATTGGACTCTTATGATATACCTACATATGTACACAAAAATTAGCTATGCTAACTAGGCTTTTTTATTGTATAAAACACATTCTTTAATGATTTAATATTTCTTTGAAATATAATACAAAAAAAAAGTAAAATTCTGCAATGTGCTTCCAATTACAATAATTAAAGACATATTACATTCGACGAATTTTTGGCTGTACACTTCAGGAATAGAAATATTTACTAAATATTAGCTATCGACACTGAATTGCAAACACATGATATTTCAAGAAAATGTGTTCTTTTCATTGCACTAGATGAGACCACCAACATGTCAGACACTTCTCATTTATGAAAATACTATAAAAATGGCTTTCAATTATTTTTTCCACAAAGGAAAAATTTTTATAGGTTTTCTTCCTTTTAAAAGACACACAAGGAATAATGTGGCTGAAGCCAGTTTTGTTATTGCCTGGAATATTGCTCAAAAAAAGGCCCGTATGGAGAGGGAGAGTTTTATCAAAAAAACTTGAAAGATGTACTTAAAGTTTTAGATCCAAATAATGCAGCATTATATAAAGTTGTTTTACAAATTCCCATCTCGAGACACACAACCAAAAGACGCATAAGTGCAATTAATACATCTCTTGAACATAATTTTAAAAATTATTTGAAGAACAGTACTGAAATTCAGATTAGCCCTAGACGAATTGACAGATATCACAGATCTTCCGCAATTGGCAGTTTTCATGTTCAGTTTCGCCTGACTTAGTTGTTAAAGAAGAATTATTAGATTTAGTAAAAAAGCTGGGTAAAAAAAATTGGTCTTATTGGGCTTTTAAGAGATGATTCTGAAATTTCACTCCGATTCACTGCATAATTCACGGAGAACATTTTATTGCAAAATATTTAAAATATCCTGCTGTTATGAAAACAGTGTTACACATTCGCACCAATGCAAAAAATCATCGACTATTCAAAAATTTCCTTGAAGAATTAAAGGACGAGGAGCTTCCAAATGACATTAATTTCTATTGCATTGTTAGATGGTTATTTAGCTACAATGTATTAAATCAATTTGTAAATTTGTTTGATCCAATAACTGCATTTCTAAAAGAAAAGGAAATAACCTATTCAGAAATGATGACGAGTGGCTACAAGACTTAATGTTTTTGACTGATGTCATGAAACATTTGCAAACTCTGAATTTACAATTGCAGGGGAAAGATACAATAATATCTTACCTCTCACAGTGTATATTTAGTTTTCAAACTAAATTACAACTTTTTTAAAAAGGACATTAAAAATAAAACATTTTGCCATTTTCCTCAAATTAAAAAAATTTGTTCCAATATTAAACAAGAAAAACTCAGCAAATATATAAAAAAGCTAGAAGGAATATTGACAGAATTCAAGATAGATTTCAAGACTTGAAATATTTTAAATTGTCTCTTGATTTATTTTTTCTGAATCCATTTGAAATTAACATAATTCAAGGTTAGTTTTCCATTTTCAATATAATTATGACCCAAAAAGCATCTGGAAAATTAGAATCAATAGAGATGCAAAAAGATCAAGCTCTACAATTAAAATCTAAGTCGGATCCAATCACTGAATTTTGGAAATTTGTACCAGAATCGAAGTATCCTGAATTAAAAAGGCTGCCTTTCAAATTATTTTAATATTCTGAACACCGTACTTATGTGAATCATTTTATTCCACTTTAAAATTCGTGAAATTCAAACACTAATCTGTATTAACTAACCAGCATCTCAAAGAATTACTGAGAAGTGCTGTCACCAATTATTCACCAAGTTTTAAAGAATTATAAAGCGAAGTAAAATAAATGTGTTTTTTTTTAATATTTAAATTCAATACACATATTTTATACTTTTATTTATACATTTTTAATAAATATAATTTCTGTAAAATTTTTTTTTATAATACCCTTTTTGCATACCTTTTAAATACATATTTAATTCCGGCTTGCGAAAAATTTCAAATTTTGAAAAATGGCTCAGGCTATCAAGGAGCTTGGCCACCCCTGATATATAGCTTTCTAACAGATTTAACGTTAAAATTGAAAGAAAAACATGCGCAATTGCAAGGTAGAAATCAACAAATTGTTTTGATAATCAGAGTTGGAAATCCTTTTACACCTAAATTAGCACTCTGAAAATCACATATCGAGAAAGACCATTTTTCACATTTTCCAAATTTAAAAAAGATAATTGAAATTATAGTGATGAAAATATTGCAACTCATTAATTTGCCAAACATTTAGATTCTTTATAGGAAAATTTAATTACTCTATAACTTAGAAGCATTTTTAATAATTATTATTTTTCACTAACCCTTTTGCTGAAATTGATGATGTTTCAAATAAAATTCCAACATAGGATGATACTTTAAATATGGAGACATAGATAAAATAAATATGAAAATAAAATTGAATTTAAGTCACCTAATCTCAAAGAAACATTTTGGAATCTAGTCAACAAATGTTACCCAGTATTGAGAAAAAGTGTTCTAAAATTGAGTTGTCTTGGAGCATGAACATATCTTGGGGAATGCTTATTTTAAGATACGATGTACCAATCAAGCCTCTCTGATGCTCATTTAGACAACCGTCCAAGAACCAGAAATTTGAATTAAGTGACTTTAAATTTGAATAAGTATTATCTGAACTCTTTGTTGAGTTAAGTAGACCAAATAATAGAAGGAAGATCTGTACGTAATTGATTAGTCATCTTGCTCTAAAAGGGAGTTCATAAAACTAATAAAGCTAAGAATGTAAATGCTAAGATACCCAACTGAAAAATAGAATCTAATATCAAATGCAAGAAATTGGACCATATAATTTCAAATTGTCCAGAAGTGTTTAACTGCAATAAAAATGAAAATGACAATTTGTTATAACTGAAGCTTGTATTAATCAGAAAGAGTATAATAATAACTTTACAATACTGTGTAACTATAAAAAGTCATTATATATGGACCAGACAATAATGCATGTCACTTGCTGTAGGTGAAACAATTAGCCCTGTAGAAGGAGTTACACCTTTCAAGTTTTATTCTAACAGTAACAATGGTAAAAATAATATAACTCTGCATAATGTCGAGTACTCTTCTAAATTAAGAAGGAATTTAATGCCAGATCCAAATAAAAATGGCAGCATTTTTGTGGATAGAAACAAGAATATTTACATCGAGAAATCTAATTTGAACACTTCGGAGAAAAAGACCTAGAATTTTGACATGACAAATTTTGCCATTAACAGTATCATATTCTTAACAAAATGTGTTTAATAAATTCTGAAAAATGTGATTATTAACTAACAAAAATAAAGAAACTTGACTATCCAGATAGTTTATAACGAAACATAATTCAAATTAAAAGACAGTGGGGAAAAAAACACCCCCACCAAATTTTATAAATTAAAAAATTCTGCTGAGAAAAAGCAATAAGAGTAGTAGAAACAAGATTATTCTCCCATCATATAAAGAATTAATTACGTTCTGCTTAAAAAAATATGTACCTAAAAATGTTTTTAAAAAATGCATTTCCCAGAAAAAAAATCTAATGAATTTAAAAAATAATTAAAAGACAAAAAATACCTTCCTTCCCGCTTTGACAATTCTGTATTCTTTTCAAGATTGGAAATTAAAGTAGAAAGTTTTTCTTTTTCTCTTTTTACACCACTCACACAAATATTAAGTTCCGATTGAGCCAAATCAATCTAAATAAATAATGACATTCATAAATCAACAGACATAGGCATTAATAATATACATACAAATTTGTAAAAATACTTGATTCAAATTTTTCAATGAACATTAATAAAATTTTTCAAGGTTACTAAGTGCATAGTATTTTCTAAAACATTATTATATTCTTACTAATTAAATTAAGAATTTACCTCCGATTTTATATCATACATATTTCCTTTTAAATGCTTTAATTCATTTTCAATCTTATCTTTCTTTTCCTGCAACACTTCAGTTTCTTGCTTCAAACTTCCCATTACCTATAAATAACAAATATAATTATCAAAAGAAGAAAATTAGTTCTCTAAAACAAATATCCTAAAGGAAAATTTCGTTCCATATGTAATTCACACAATAGATAAAAAATTTAAATATACTTCACTGGAATATCGAAATAAAATAGGAAATATGCATGTTAAAATGACAATAATTATTAAAACCTTTCTACTTACTAATATGATGAAGAAAGAAATGGTAACAATTCTGTAACATTTTTTATATATTTGTTTTAACTGTAAGTTCTGTTGAAAACTTCTTTGAAGAAGACGAGATTTAGTTAAATGAGTTCTTTTATTTAAATGTTGGCATTTGTGTATGCAATGATGGTCGATAGTTGAAGATTAAAAGTGATTAAATTGTAAACAAGATTTACGACCAGATGTCCTATAGTTAAGGAAGATATTTACAGAGAATTGAAGCATATGAGTCAAGAGTGCTCCAGAAGTCAGTTAAGTAAATCTCAATTATAAGTTAGTAGCATTAAGCCCATGTGATTGCTCTTATCGTTATTTATTAAGTGCATTTTCTACCTTTAGTTGTGTTGATTAAGTAAAAGGGATAAATAAAATTGTGTTTAAAACAATATTACAATGGAATCTGTTATAACATGTCTCCTTTTTTAAACTTTTATCAAAATATGTTTAATATATAAAAAAACCTGGTTTTTAAACCAATCCTATCAATTAATGCATTTAGCTTATAAATTATAGTTTATGATTCACCACTTTTATCACACAGTACAAGGTTTTTCAAAACTTTGCTATGCTGAATTTATCTCTTAATAACAATATCACACAGATGAATTTTTTTCTATATAAATTGACATATTTTGATGTATACGATATCTGACATAAGATATCTTATGCATTAAGTATGTATAAGACATCACAAATATGTATAATCTTATATATAATCTGATATATAAAATATCTGACATATTTTGTTGTATAGATTACCTTATATAAAGTTATAACAATACTATATATAGGTAAATTAATTTTACTTTACTGATTAGTAAAGGTGTAATATACCTCAGTAGCTTTCTTTTCCTCAACAGCCTTTTCTGCTTCCAGCTTTTCTTTCTTTTTGTGCAACTCCTCTGTTTCATTTTCATATATACTTGTTTGCTTATTTAGTTTACTTAGCTGTAAAAGAAGTCAAATTTGTAACAAAAGAAAAAGTATTTTCTATCACTTCCTATACCGAAAAACACATTTTAGATTATTTAGATAGATTTTGATGTTTCTTCAAACATTTCACTTCATATATAGAAAAATACTTTTTTCTTTAAAAATGAGACAGAAGAATAAACAAATATAATTATAAAGTTTCAATATTCTAAAAAATGTTTCAATTACTATTCTGTTTCAACAAATATAAAAAATTAAGAATAATTAAAATGCTGTTTATATCCTTCACTTAAAAGTACTATTAAATAATCAGACCTCATTCTGACAATCCTCCAAATTTCGTTTTAGATTCTGTATTTTAGTCTTGGCATGTTTCACATCCATAAGATTAGATGCATCTTGCCGCTCCAATTCCTTAAACTCTTCTTTGAGTTCTTCACTTTTTTTAAAGATATCACTGTGTTCTCTAAGATTTAAAATAAATTATATTTTATTTTCATATTTTTTGTTTTGTTTACAAGTAAATATTTTATATCACATCACTTAGAATTTAATTTTCATAATAGTGCATGTATAGTCTTCTGCTAGAAGAATTCATTGTTTTATCCCAGAGTTTTTCTATATTTTTGGTACAGTACAGAATTTAAGGAAAAAATAATGGACAAATAATAATTAAGAACAGCAGCCTCCAACCCCAATATTAGTCCGAGCTACTTTCAAAGTTGGAATCATCAGGTGAGGTACACATTACAAAAAATTTACTTATTACTTATATCACCTAATTTATACAATATTATTTATATGTACAACCAAAAAAAGTTCACCATGTCTTTCATATTGTCTAACTATATTAAAATAAAACAATTCTTAAATCTATAAATGTTTACAAGTATAGAATTTTAAAATAGTAAAATGATAGTTTTAAATTTAATAATTTGAAAAGTTTGAAAGGTTTCATGAAATTCCTTTGTTATTTTTTTTCTCACTTTTAAGTCAATAATCTGTAGCTGCCTATCCAAGAATAATTATGAAGATATTAATTGAGTCTACTTTTAAAACCACATTCATAGTTGAAAATAAGAATAATACACATAAGTAGAAAAAAGCAATGCATTCAATTAAAAGGCAGTTTTAACCAACATACTGAATACTTCATGGTTGAAACTAAAGGTGTTGTGCTAGAAGTAGTAGTTTTCAATTTCTGATAAGGGACCATCTTCATTAAAATTTTCAATGATGCATTGAGATTCATTCAGAGTAAACACTAATTGTGAAACTCAATTTTATAAAAATATTTCAAATATTGTTCTTGTAAATTTGCAAGCAAATGAACATATCTTCCATAGTAAATCTTGTAGGTTTCCCCTCACCCAGCTCCTCTTTTAAAGAAAGGAAATGTTTGACCTCTCCTTAACTCAAATTATTCTTTCATTTATGTCAAAGATAATTCACTAAAAAGTTTTATTTTCTTCTAGAAGCTGAATATTCTATTCATTACAATGTCCACCATATTAAAGGCAAAATCCTGCAACCCATTAGTCTCAATAAGCTCTGGGTAAGTTTTATTATTTCCTTCAAGAGAAAAAAAAAATGACTAAGACTGCATTTGTGTGGCAACAATTGAATTAGCCACCATGAAATTCTATTTTTGCCGAGCCAATGCAGTTCTGAATAAAGAAGTTCTTCAAGTTAGTAATTCAATTCATCTGTAAATGTTTTTAATAACCCAGAAGAGCAAGGGACATTGTTAATTATTTAAAAAAGAAGTTTTACTATCTAGTTAAATTTTAAATATTTTATGCACAATGATTGCTAATTAATAATGTAGTGAAAAGAGAAAAATACAGAAATGTTTCATTTTTATGGCATAACACAATAAAACTCTTATTACCAGTAAAAGCTAGAGATTATCTGTACTGATACTGACAAGATTCTGGATGGCTGTATTCTCAGATACAATTTTTTTTACTTTAAAATAAATATCTTAGTTGCAAGTGGTTTTTTGTTTATTTTGTTAATTAAATAATTTTCATAAGATTTTCCACAATAGGCATCAAAAATCATCCTTCCAAATATTGCTAACTGTGGAGAGCCAATCAATTGATAGATTCATCAAATTAAATTTAAAAATAACAGCATTTTTCCAAATTTTGTAACTGGTAATAAACACCATCAGATATTACTTCAATTCTTTTCGTAGATGTATTGTTCTCATAGACATGTTTGAAAGTTAGAGAATTAATTGCATATAAATATTTTAAAATTATTAAATAATGATTCTGCTGCTTCTTTATCATTTCACCAACTTCACAAGCACCCTCCCCCTCCTTTTTAGCAATGATCTGAAAAATTCATAACGATGCAAACATAGCCACTTTATTTTAATCAGTCCCTTTTTCCTGCTTGTTGACAAGTTAACTCCTTATACAATTACTTGCCTTTCTCTATCTTATTGTCATATTCAAAGGAAAATCTTTTTTTTCAAACATTGCTAAATCTTCATGCATGACATAAAAAACAAATACTTTTTTCCCTTTAAAAAAGAGAGAGAGAAACAATTCATTTTTCCATTCTAAATGAAAATGGCAATTAATAATTTTTTTACTGGAAGTCATTATTCTGAGGTTACATTTCCAAAAGAGAGAGTTTAGGAAACAACACCCACTACTGTTAAAGGATAATTGTCAAAAATACAGATAAATCTACCATCAGAATAGAAAACAAATTATACTATTGCTTTCAAATTAAAAAAAAATATTCACCAAAAATAAAGCATGAGTTACTGGTAGCTCATGAACAGCAGCTTGCTGATCAACATAATAGATAAGATGTTACACAAAAATAAATAATGTAAAAACCTCTTTTAATAGCATTTTCTATTTGAAAATATTTAAATAATAAAACTACAAATTAAACTTACTTAACAACTTGACTTAATTCTTTTTCAAATGACTTTCTAGAATTTTGCACTTTTTCCATTTCGGCTTTGAGTGATTTAATTTTGTCAGCCAGTATCTTTTTCTTTTCAACAAGAGCTTCAAGTTCGTCTTCTGCTTCCATTCTAAAAACAGAGGTAAACTTTATAACACATTTAAAAGTGACTGTTAATCTTTTTAGAGTAATTTTTTAGTAATTATACTTAATATAATTAATATGAACTAATTAACTGCAAGCATATCACAAGGATTTTGATTTCAAACTTTTACTTAAACATATTCTGAACAATGAGATACATTTGTTATAATCAATATCAAATAAAGTATGGATCATAATACTTTAACCTATAAAAATATAATTGACTTACACTTATTGTTTAAAAAATTTTGTGTGCATATGTATATATATGTAATAACTTAAATTGATATCTACTTATAATTCAAATTTATTTATAGCATTTAATTCATAAATCCTAATACCCTATTTCGAAACACACCTCTCAATTTATCTTTTTTCTAAAGCATTAAAAACATTATATTGGTATATTTATTACTTATTCTTTAGACCTTGAATTTTATTAATATTTATTGGCGATTCCAAGAAATACAAGATCATTAATTGTTTTCATGTGCCTTACTAATAGGGATTTAATATTCCCTAAGCAACAATGATGTCAATTCTATAATTAACTAATAATTTCCTTCCCATCTAAACATGCGACTGTACTTATCAATAAAATATACTTGTCAATTTTTGAAATGATGAAGTATAAAATAACATGTGAACAACATTTTAAGAATTTTTTTTTAATTATGCATAAACAATTTAAATATTATAAAACACTAAATACAAATATTTTCAAAATAATGCAAAGAAAATTTTACAATAAAGATATTTTAATAAGAAAACTACTCAAAAAACTCTTGATCAATTTTATTTATTAAAAACTTAATTCATTAAAGTAAATTTAAAGGCACATATATAGTAACATTAAAAAAGTGATGACTTTACAATAAGCAAACTTTTATAATAAAAAAAATACAGTTAAATTGTTATAACTGTAATCACCTTGTGGCAGCGCTCTTCAAATAGATGTAGAGCTACCTCTGCCATAAAAGAAACTCAAAAGATTGTAGTTATTTCAACACTTCTGATCTGGCTGTCAGAAGATTTTTGTCAGCTATCTAATAAATTTTACTGGCTAAATATATAATTTCATTTTGTTCAAATATAGTGAATTTTGTTGTACTATGGCCTTAAGGATTAACATTCCCCCAAAACAATTACTCATCCTTTAGATGTTAACAAAATTTATTTCACACACACAAATTACATTTTAAATGTTATAGGTAGCAAAGAACTGCCACAGATTGGTTTCAATGTTCTAGATCAGTGGTCTTCAAACTTTTTCAACTCAGGGAACATACACATACTTTGAAGTATATATCTCGAAATGATATTTAAAGTAGATCAACATGTTATAGGCTCTTTATTAAAAGCAATTAAAAAAAGCATTGCAAGAGAATAGGCGAATTGTTTAAGAATATGGGAGAAAAAGTAATCTGACAAACTTTGAACTTAAGATGATGTAGGATCTCAAATGCATCAAGCAAGTATTAGCAAAACCGTCATATTTGTGAAAGTGCTCTGATACTGGATTATCAAGCCTCAGACTGGGTCTGAATAGGAAAAGTATAGCTCTCATAGTCATGAATAACCTAGCAGAACAGAGAATCTCCTGGACTGTGATACAAAATGGTAACAGCACAAAAATCTTAGTCAAGGATCATCTCAAATTATATTTCAGTGCACTGTTCATCATACTGTGATATCTTTATAGTTCTCATATCCAACTTTTATGGTGAAAAATGTATTATTTTATCATAGCCTTCATATGATTAAAAAAAAATTAAGATTAAAACAGCAAATTTAGAGCATTTTTATAATTTGTTTTACTACAAAGTTATTTTATTATAGTACACATGTCACTTTATCTTACATTTTAGAGTTTCAGTAATATTTAATAAATTTTTTCAATACTTTGAAAATATATTATTTTCTGCTTCTTAAGTACACAAGAATAAGTTCCTTTGAACTGGGCTTTTAATTATATACATTAATAATTCATTTAATACAACTATAACAAAGTCAGACCATGTCACATACACAGCTGGCATATAATAAATGCATACTTGTATATTTATCTCCCATTATGGAGAATCATTATTTGATACATTTCTTTACCAATATATGATTTATTCAAATCTAAGAACCAAAACTCATCAAGATTTTGTGAAAAATGAAAAATAGCGTATAAAATGGTTTATCAATATCCAATTTTACGAAATTAAAACAAATTTAAGATGAGAACTAATAAGAAGTGAATATTTAGTCATTTAATTAGTATTATAAACTTTTAAATACATACATGAACCTGTAATTACTCCAAATACCCCATCCAACAAATATTTTTCCCTTTGATTCTAAACCGCACCCGATTTTCAATAGTATTAACATTGGAGAAAAAGTGCAGCTTAGATTCGAGTAAATACAGCATTTGAAATGTAATTTAAAACAATTAATTATAAAATAATATCCTAAAAATAAGAATAAAAATGAAATTTTACCTATGAAAATGAAAAATAGAATTTTCACATAAAACTCTGTCATTGTCTAATCTTAAAAATTCAATAGCTTTATTTCTTGGTTCACGTAATTCCTCCCTTTCTTTGGATACTAGTCTAAGCATACCTCGCTACAAATAAAAGACAGCATATATTAATAATTTATTAAGATGAAATAAATTTACATTCTAAATTTTTTTGACTGATAACTTTGCAGTCCAGAAAACTGTTCTCAACATTCAGATTCATTTGACTTAATTCGAATGAAACTTTTAATTTCCAGATCATATATAAATTAGCAATATTTATATTCAATGTTCTCAAGAAATTCAAAGACATGTTACATTTTTAAATGTACATTTTATTGCCCTGTACTTTTAATTTTCTATAATGTAGTTTACTTTTTTTCCTTAAAAATATAACATAAACAAAAAAATATATAGCAAAAACAATAGAAATTCTACAAAGTTCTTACCTTTTCTTTGTCTTCGTTATTTTTTACATTCCAATCTTCTTTCAAACGTGCAATTGAATCAGCAAAGCGGTTGGAACCAATGATATCTTCAATATAATCTAACATTCCTGCTTTTTCATGGTTTCCTACAGGTTTCATTTGTGAAATTGACTCAATTTCACCCTAGTGAGAAATAATGCCTTTAAGTAAAAAGAATCAAGAAAATAACATAAAAGGAGTATCGCATATTTCTGAATATTAGTTGATCAGAGTATAAATCTAGAGTGCAATTCTTCAAAAATTAACCCAAACTTTGAAATTCATGTATAACTCTGTTGTTATCTAACATGTCACAAGAGTGAAAATATTGCCAAGAAGGTAAAATGGGCGAAGCCCTGTGGCTGAGTGGTAGTGTATCACGCTTCCACGCCACAGGTCAAAAGAAAGTTTATTTTGTATTTTGATTTGTTTTTAAAATTTTTGTTTTGACTACTAATTTTCCCCTCATTAACTGCAACATTTTCAAATTCATTGATTTTCTTTTTAAGTAACAATAATATTAAATAATTTTTAAAAACAATGGTTAGGATGATGAAAAATATGAAATTTTAAAACATAATTGAATTTGGCTTTCATCATTCAAAAAAATTGGGGGAAATGTCTAAATAACCGAATGTATATACCATTAAATCTGGCATATTATGCGCACCTTTACTTACAAGCTACTATGTTTAGAAGTCATTTATTCGAGATATAATTTCAAGCTTTAGAAAAAAAAATAGTATACTTCTAGAATAACAACCCTTTAAGTTCATAAGGAATGTTATTTGTTTTAATTAAACAGTATTTCATTATATGTAAAATTCTAGTTTTTTCTATGTTCATTTTTTTTTAAAGCTCTCATTTTTATACCCAACGTATAATGCACACCCGCAAATTTCTATCTAATTTTTTGTGTTAAAAGTGTGCATTATATGCCGGATTTTACAATACAGTCGAACCTCTATATAATGAAGTCGCTGGATCGCAGAAAAAAGTTCATTATATGAAAAATTTGTTATATAAAGGTTAATTTTTTAATATACTTTATAAACCACATAAAACAAATTTTAAATTCATAAACACTATATATTAAGCAAAGTAATTATCCACACCTTTTTTTAAATTAATATATGTTTATTTTATATATCTTAATAAAAAAAAAAAAAAAAAAAAAAAAAAAAAGGGAAGAAAAACTGCAAGGAAAACAAGAAAAAAGAATGTCGAAGAATACACTGTATTTTCAATATTAAGAAAATAATTTTATATTAAAATTAATGAATTTTAAGGATATTTTCTATTTAAAGCAAACAAGTAATATTAAGCCTACATTATTTTATAACTAGAACTCGGGGACCCAGGACAAATCCCCTGAGTGTAAAAGGGGATATCGAAGATGTTTCTAGTGAACTGGACAATGGGGGTTAAAGGTTGCACTTCTTGGATGAAACGTCCAGAACTCTATTACTCTTGGCGAGTTAGGATCTAATAAAATTTATTCACAAGATTTATGACCATCATAAAATGTGTTAAAGAGAGAATAACTTGAAATGCTTGAAAATATTTCAAAAATAGGGGGAGAAAAATTCAATCACAAAAGAAAAAGTTTGTTATATAGAAAATGCACTTCGCTAAAGAGATTATTTTACGAAGAAAGTTGTGAAATGTTCAAGGTTCCAGGAAAAAGTTCGCTACATAGAAAAATTCGTAATAGAGAGGTTTGACTGTATATATATGCATTTCTAGTAAATCATTTTGGATAAGATTTAATAAGCTTTTAACTGTTTGATTTTTTAAAAAATTAATAACTACCCCTAGCAATGAAAAAAGCTATTAGTGAGGAATCTTATAATTAAGATAAGTATAATGAGGTATAACTTGGGTTTTACTTCACTTTGTGAGCATATAAAGGTTTATTTAGATTTAATAAGTCCTATTGTTACACATGAAAATAATCAGAAGAAATATGTTTTGAACCTATGATCCATTAGTCCTGAGGTTTGAGGCTGTACTATAGGGTTATTACAATTCTAATAAATTGAGATGGATTAAATGGATAAAATTAAATATAAGGATCACCTGCAAAATCAAAAAACGTGTGTAGTCCATATCAATGCCATGTTTCTTTAAAGCTTTCTTTATTTCTTTATATTGTATAACTTTACCATTCATTTCATAGTATGAATCTTCAGTAGAACTTATAGTTCTTGATATAGTAAATCTCGAACCTTGCTTCATAATACCATCTGCACCCTAAGGGGAAGAAAAAGGTAAACATATTAAATGCAATTATTTACATGACATTTACTTCAAACTCTTGAATTGAATATATAATTTTGTTCTTAACAATAACTTCCCAAACTAATGCAACTGATTTGTAGTGCAACACAATGTGAACTTTATGTGAACTAGAAATTCAGATAAAATAATTCAATGTTACTTTAAAAAATAGAATTAACATTTTTTTACAAAAATGTAACTAATTAGTGATAAGTACAACAAAAATACAATTTTAGAAGTAAATAATAAGTAATAGACAATATAAATAATAACTAAAATCTTTAGCGTTAAAAAAAACCATTAGTGTCAATATGACATCAATATAATCAAATAATAAAAAAAAAAATCAGATTTTGTAATAAAATATGAACGTAAACGTTTTAAGAATACAGTACAAATTAGGAATGAGAAACTTCAAGAACAATGCACAGCAATGACAGAATTCAGATAATATTTAAAAAATTAAAAATAGCAGATTACTTACACAAAACTATTGTGGAATTATAACAATGTAAAATTGTAATTATTTAAATTGAATTTGTATTAATTTAAAAATAAACCCAGAATTAAAATTAACAATAGATTATGAATGAAAAGACCTGTCTACTAAATGCTAAAATGAAGGAGATTTTCTGATTAATTAAACAGATTTTTTTCTCTTCCTCTGATTTTTTTTTTTTTTTAAATTTGATTTTTTATACTGTGCAACTTTAAGATGAATATTGTGCATTTGAGTAAAATATCTGAAATATTTCTTTAAAAAATTTTAAACCAGAAAAATACATTGGCAAATGTATTTAAATTTCTAGGTTTTAAATTGATTTATGAAAATTAATGAATAACTATTTCATACAATTTTTAATTTTTGCATGTAAAAAGTTTACTTATACAGTAGAACGTCGTTTATCCAAATCAATTGGGACCTGACACCATTTGGATATGCGATTGTTCAGATAACTGAAAACCGAATGCGATCCATGCAGTATATGAAACCGGACATTATGCGAATATTGAAAATCATCATATGCGAGAAACATGCTTGAAGAAAAAGCAAAATAGGTGCAATTTTACCTTTATTGTGGAAAATAATAACTTATTTTTCACTGTACCATTGTAAACCTTCGTTTTTTTGCTGCAAGGTCTCTGATTCTCTTGAGCAGCAGTAGTTGAGTAGGACAGCACTCTGATCGATGTTCGTACCATTCCATAGCTATCTCTAACGCAAAAAACGCGTCAGCATTTGATGGACCCTTTCTACTTCCCTTGTTGTTGTCCTTGTCTTCATCTGTTTCATTGTCGACAGGGTTGGATTCTTTTTGCACGGAAGTCACAATCTCATCATCATTTAGCATTTGAAATCCACAGTCTTCTGCATCGCATGCCATCCAGGTTTCTACATCTTCATCGTATTCTAGAAATCCTGGGATTCATTGGACAAAGTCGGTATTCTCCTCCCTGTGTGGTTGTCATTGAAGTCTTTTTCGCCTTCTAAATCTGGTTGCAGCTTATTCCATGCATTTTGATATACAGTACATGAAGTTGACAAAAAAAACAAAACAAAAAAAAAAAAAAAAACTGGTCCGGATAATAAACGTTTGGATAAACAACGTTCTACTGTATAGTACCTTTTATTTCTGAATAACATTAAATAACTTCAGATTATTACATGCCTTAAACCAGAGTGTGTAAGATATTAAAATAGTCTTTTTCTGGGAACTAAAGCTAAACCAGTCAAAATACAAAATGTAGTGTTTAATATTTTTAATGTAGAAATTGGAATGAGATTGGCTTTAAAAAATTGAAAAAAAAAAAAAAAAAAAAAAAAAAAAAAAAAAAAAAAAAAAAA
>BMAV01002595.1:451134-467378 GCA_019973955.1 Trichonephila inaurata madagascariensis | reverse complement strand
AAGTTTAAATATTCTACCGGCCTTGCCTATTTCTAATAGCCTCCAAGGAATATAATTCTTAATCCCCTATTATATTAACTTGTGTAATTATTTTTTTAAAAAAGATACAAAGATTTACAAACAATTCTTATATAAAAATCTTTTCTGTCAAAAATAGCTTTTGTAGTTACAGACAGAGCTCCTTCAAAGACGAGAAAAAAGTAGTTTCATTACATTACTCGGGTTGAGGTTTAAAATCATTGACAACTATTTGCATTTGTAACTGAATCTAACACTGATTCTTTCAGTCTGTTACACTATATTAAAGTATATTGGTTATCTTACTCTAAGATGTTTAAAGAATTGAGGTTTGAAAGAAGAAATATGCTACTTCCCAATCGGTTAAAATGATAAAATATGTCTGTTTTTTAAAACAACATGGTTATTAGATTAAAATTTTTAATTAGAAGAAAAAATTAAGTAATTACAAACATATGTGTTAGACATAAGTTACAGCATTTATATGTAAGCTAACTTTATGGGAAAAACAGTTAAAAAATGAAATTCAATGTTTTTCCACATGCAAAACTAACAAAGTAATTTTAGGTGAAATTGTCTTTCAAATTTACATAGCCCGTTATTATGCACTTTACTTTCCAATGTTTGGTTTTATTGTTAAGAATAGCATTTGATATTATTATGAGATTGACAAGTTACTATCTCTGAAAATATGATACATTAAATGGAATAGACTTTCTTGCTTTATTATGCTGTGAAAGGTTCAAGGCTTAGGTATTCCCTGACCACAATTATGAACATTAAGGCCTGCCACCAATAAGTTTCATATAGTTTCATATTAACTTAAACCCAATTCCTTGGATAATATAGTATGCATTATACCACTGACTAATTTCTGCAAAAAGACATCACCAGTTCAAAAAATGTAGTCAAATGCTGTCAATTATTTCTTTATGTATTAGAACATGCATGGGAATGTTTTCCACTATTGATTGTATGTCATAGAATTTGGCTGCTTCTTTTGATTTGACAGAATTGGTCAAAGGTATAATACAGGGGTGGCCAACCTTTTCGGGAAGAGTGCCACTATTTGATAAAAAATAATTGCATGTGCTACTTTCAACTTTTCCAACAAACAAATGTGAAATTTTTTTACTTCTAAGCTTATTATGGGATTTTTATGCAAATAGCATATTTTTAATGTAAGTCTATGTAGTCAAAATTTAAAAATATAATAAATAAAACGAGAGTGCAAACTTAGGGGTTTTTATTTTAATAAACTTTTAACAAGTTCAATCAATTAGGTTAAGTATAAAATAAAGATGAGTAACTTGAATCATTTTATTCAAAATAATTATTAAACACTCAGTATCTACTTACTGTGGCTTTTGAATTACTACTTTTTATACCAAGTCATCTATATTAGGATTAGCTCTTATAGATGCCCACAAAATTAGGTTATTATAGGTGCATATCAGCTAGTTTTGAGTGATATTTTATTATGTTCAAAGCAGAAAACTTTGATTCACAAAACTTTTGTGGGTTTTTTTTTTTTTTTCGTCTGAGACAACTACACTTCAATAAAATTGTAAAAAATGGTTATTTATTATTTTTCCAAAAATTTTTGAATTTTTCAGTAAGTCTTCCTCCTACTACTGTTACAACTCCACCGTACCACACTGTGACATGCATGCCATGAGTTGGCCACCCCTGGTAAAATACATAACAATAACAACTTAAATAGAGCGTGTTTTAGGACAAAAACTCTGATTCAGAGCATTTTGGGAGAGATTTCTGCTAGATTATGGCATTCTTTCCCTGTAGTAATGACAGTTTTTCCAATCTGATTACTCAATTCAATCAATGTGCTGACTCATTTGCTAGTCGAAGCTAGGATTTCTTAAAGAACATTTAGTTTTTATTATATTTTTCTTATCTGTAGGTTCTACATCCTTATTTCATTTTTGGATTTTCAACACTGCAGTATAAATTTCTACAGTGATATTGTAAATGACTAAGTTCCTTTATTAAAAGGAACCTCCAAAAATCAAATTTTCTGGTGACTTTTTAATAGCCAAGTACAAAGGCAAAAAAGAAAAAGAAATGTTGCAAAAAATATTTTCTACTCTTAACACACATCTCTCCCCCAGCCCATCCTACACAAGTTGGAGATGAAAATCAAAAGCGAGGATTTTCTCCTACATTTTAATGAAGCATGAAAAAGAAAAAGGTTCGGTCCTAGGAGAGCCCACAGCCAAAATCGCACTACTAGAATTGTTCTTCACACAAATAAAACAAATACAAATCTTTCTTGTTTTGATATATAGCGTGATTCATGTGGCACAAATTTTGCTACAGTGATGCCAATATGCAAGTACCATCATTTGTAACTAAACTGTATTACACATCAAAAGGTATGTTGAGTAATTCAGTACTGTAATGAACATAATAAATAATAAAAATATAAATTAAACATACTCATACAAAATGAAAAGAAACTTATTTAATTATACATATTAAGAAGAAAAAAACTAACATACTTGGCAGCACTAAATGAACGAAATATTGCACTTAACAAGAAATAGGACCAAATGAAGTAAGATTAAAAAAAACAATAAGTATAATGAAAAATATTAAGTTTCAAGAATTTTTATCCTGAAATATCGTATTGAAGAGATTTTACGCACTGTCTTGAAAACCAAAAATTCAGCCTTCATACAATATTTCAAAGAAACTATTTGTGATATACAGTGTACCACCAAAGCATTTGTACACTTGCAATTATTTATAAAATTCAATGTTTTTGACTAAAAATTAATACATCGGAATTGTAATTTTTTTATGATATTCGCAACTTGTTCTTAATGGAATGACATAATCAATTTTTAAAAAGTAGTTATAACTATTATTTTTAAAAATTAATAATCAAAAAGCTACTAAAAAGTTATGCCACAAAAGTCTTCGTACACTTAACAAAAATCTCAACATAGCTTTAAAAATTGTATTTCTTTCTTGATTTAATACTAAGTAGGATATTTTTTAGTGTCCAAAACAACTTTTAAACATCTTGGTATCGATTTAATCAATTTTCGGTAATTTCTGCATCAATTTTCTCCATGCTTCTGTGATTATTGTTTTTACTTAACATTATGCGTTTTTATGTCATGTTTTCTTTTTTAAATCAAATTCTCACCAAATATGTTCTCTAGGCTAAATTAAGTGATTGCGAGGTGTTTTCAGATTTTGGGGACAGTTATAGAGGCACCAGTGAGTACGTTGAGAACAGTGCGCTTAGTGTCATTATCTTGATAAAAACAGGAAGTCGTCCCCAATACCCAAATTTTGGGCGGTTAATTTGAAATTTCCTTTTAAAATATTTAAATAGAGCTCATGTGATTCTCAATACCATAAAAAAATACCAAATTACCTAATCCTGAAGCCGATTTACTCTTCCATTCAAAAACACTTCCACCAGGGCTGGCTCTATATTTATACATATGGTGGTGGCTGAAATTGTGGACAATTTTTAAAATTGCTATGCTTTTTTAAGTTTGTATGCTTATAGAAAATGTTACGATGCACAAAATGCAAAGTCTTTTAAATCACTTTAAAGATAATTTAATACTGAATTCAATACAAAAAACAAAATTCAAATATCTTCAAATTGTAAAAAAATTGTTATGCTGCAAAAACTATCTTTATACATTAGATACTGATGATAGTAGTTAGTTCTCAGTACTTAGTGGAATAGCCTTTATTTTTTATTACAGCTTTACATCGATGTTTCATCGATCTGAAAACAGTTTTATGCTCTTCTTTCGTTGTTACATGATGCCAGGAAACAATTATATCCTCAATTTATTCCTTTTTATTTCATAAGTACCTCATTCAGACAACAGTTTACAAATGGTGCCACAAGTTTTTGATAGGATTGAGGTTAGGGCTGCTTCCTGGCCAGGACCACTTAATGACCTTAGAACGATACAAGTCTTTCGATTACTTTATTGGGGGGGGGGGGCAAGGAGCAGAATTTTGCTGCAAAATAAATGAAGCATTGTTGGTAAATAAATCCCTGATGGAAAGTAAAAGTTTGGGTTCTAGAATGGTGTCAATGTATTTTCTGACATTCAGTGTCTAATTGAAGATGTGACCAATACCATCTGCTGATATGCATGATCAAACATAAATTTATGTGGGTACTTGAGTTTCCTGAATGCAGTCAGGATGTAGCATTTCTCGTTTACAACGTCTTACATATTTTTGGTCATCACTACCGAATAACAATATCTTAGTTATATCGCTCCATATATCATGCGACCACTAATCATTTGTCCAATTAAACCACCAAGCTGTCTGCACGTAAAATTCCGCCATTCCAGAGATGCTTTTTCTGCCTTCAAGCAAGATTCCCAAAAGCGGCCGAGTCGCATTCTTAAAAATACGGCTCAACCTCTTTAGAGAACCCCACCTGAAAGCAAAAAAATATGTGCGGTGCATTTTTGAAGCATCTCCAGAATGGCAAGACTTTAAGTGCAGACTGCTTAGAGGATTAATGTGTTTTTTGGAAACTGTAGTCTTTTTTTAGAGCTGCTGTAAATTGAGATAAGGCTTTTTTCGCGAAATTCTACCACATAGTCTAACCATCTGCTAATCTTCTCCTGATTGTTTTTGAACTGGTAGGAGCACCAGCATCATTCAGATAACTTCTGATGACTGTTCATGACATTCTTTTATCTTAGACACATAGTATTTTCATTGTTCTGTCATCAACAGATGTGGTGCACCTTTTTCTTTGTTTCTTTTATTAAATATGTCTCTTGATATCTTAAACAAAACTTTCAGTCTCTAAATGTAGTCACTGAACCACCCACTTGTCTTGCAATTTTAACATAGGAAATACCACTTTCTCATCACATATCTCATTCTAGGTGTCCAATCTACTCTTTTATCTGATGTCATTGCTTCTTGACTAAATATCATTGTTGTCTTGGCCGGGAAACAATCCTGATCTCAATCGTATCGAAAACTTGTGGCACTGTTTGAAAAGTCTTGTCTGAATGAGGTACCCATGAAAAAAAAAGGAACTAATTGAGAATGTTTTGATTCCTGGCATCATGTAATAACGAAGGAAGAGCTTAAAGCTGTTTTCAGCTCAATGAAACAGCACTTTGGAGCTGTAATAAAAAATAAAAACTACCCCACTAAGCACTAATACCTGAATGCTGTCATCAGTATCTAATGTATATCGATAATTATTGCAGTATAACTTTTTGAGTAGCAAAAATTTGGATTCTGTATTCTTGTATTGAATGTAGTATTAAATTCTCTTTAAAACGATATAAAACACTTTGCATTTTGTGCAATGTAACATTTTCTATAAGCATACAAACTTAAAAAACATAATTTTAAAAAGTGTCCACAATTATGGCCACCACTGTATATATTATTTTAAGTCTTAAATAATTCAAAATTAAGGACACAATTACTTGTTATTATTTCAAACAAGTGAAATGAAAGAGAAGAAATCCTCTATTTAAGCAGGCCAATGTCTTCAAAAAATAGTCTACTAATGGTGGGGATCACAAGCATTTGTTTTAACTTATAGTACCTACACTCAAGACTAAAATAAAACATATCCTATGGCTTTCTATCTACCATAACCTCTTATTACCCTTGTCCCCTTTTGGATAGCTGAAACCAGACATCATAAGGGTGAAAGGAATGTCCATTGAGACCTCACTCCAGGATGGGGAGAAAGTTACTAGTGAAAGATGTGTAAACACATAAAATTTCATGCTTTAACATATACTCCCACCTCGAACCCTTCAAAAGTTTCAACATAAAAAAAAAACTGACATTAAATATACAGAGCTCAAAATAACAAAAATGAAGTATGTTAAATGAAATGCCAAATTCACACCCAATATTTCAGAAAATATATAAATGTTTTTGAAACAAAAAAAATATTTTTCAAATTTGATCCAAATGCCACCCCGGGCAGGGGGCAGGACTGTCCGGCCCTAGAGCCGCCCCTGCCTCCACCTCCATGCTGAAGCATGGAGGTGGAGGGTTTCTTGTTCCACATAAATTCTTGAGTTTAAATTCCTCATCTTTTCATTTACAAACTATTATACACCCATCAGAACAAAAAATGTTGAATTTTCTGCCAACGCAATCAATTTGCTGTCAATGTTGAATTTTCTGAAACTTAATCCCAAGAATCTAGTTGGATCAGTGAACCATGGAGGTAGAAGTGTTCTTGCGTGGGTGTGTAAATCGGCTTCAGGATCAGGTAATTTGGTATTTTTTGATAATGTTGTGAATCCTGAACTCTATTTAAATATTTTAAGGAAAATTGTTAAATAATCTGCCTAAAATTTGGATATAGGAGACGACTTCAATTTTGAACAGGATAATGACACCAAGTGTACTGCTCTCAATGTAGGTCGCTGGTGTCCCCAAATTCTGAAAACACCTCCTCAATCACTTTACATAGAACATATTTGGTGAGAATTTGATTAAAAAAAAAAGAAAGTATGACATAAATGCAAAATGTGAAGTAAAAACAATAATCACAGAAGCATGGAGGAAAATAGATGCAAAAATTACAAAAAAAACTGATTAAATCTATACCAAGATGATTAAAAGTTGTTGTGGACACTAAAAGATATCAAATTAAATACTAAATTAAGAAATACAATATTTAAAGCTATGTTGAGATTTTTGTAAAGTGTACGAAAACTTTTGTGGGGTAATTTTTTAGTAGTTTTTAGATTAATTTTTAAAAATAATAGTTATACTATTTTTTTAAAAAATGATTACATCATTTCATTAAGAACAAGTTGCGGATATCATAAAAAAATTACAATTCCGAAATATTAATTTTTATTAGTAGAAAACATTAAATTTTTTTAGGAAATTGAAAGTGTAGAACACTTTTTTGGCCCACTGTAGGTAGGACCAACAACAGACCAGAATTTTTACTTTGAACTCAAGTCAGATAGCAATATTTGTTTCATTTTTTTTTACATGCATGATTATTTCTTTATTTATTTCTAACAAAAAAAGGATTTACGTAATACAAATCAGGAGTTGCAAATTACTGCAATTCAAGATTATAAGATCTAAATTTCCTCATCTTACCAAGTAAATTCCTTTTAAAACCAATAAATTTTAGCTTGATATTTCAGATCAGTATATATAATATATTTTAAAAAAGGCCATCACCAAACGTAGAAAATAAAATAAAAGTGTGATAATTAACATACGTTAACATTATTTTCTACATATTGCACAACAGACATACCTTATTTAAAGCTTTAATCAAACGTAGAATATTGGAAAAAAATTGTTGTATCTTTACACACGCATTTCATGAATTAGAATTTAGAACTATATCTCAGTACACACAATATACCGTTCATAACAAAATAAACCTTAAAATTTTAAAATCGCTTCATTGTTTACAAAATCAGTTGAATAATATAATCGGCGGGAATTTTAGTTTGAGTTGAGAGCAAATCAGACTGAAAAAAAATGCAGACTTTAATCTATCTTTTTTCCCCAAAAAAATGGTTGGTAAACAAATTATTCATACAGTAAATTAATACTTAAAATACTTTTTCAAAATATATTTTGTTTTTCTATATCAATTTCAAAAATGAAAAGATTTAAACGAACATTTGAGTTATTACCGGCACTTCTTTTTTGGCAACAGTGATATATACAACAGTTTACTTTTCTTTTCTACTGATAAACATGGCTCTGCTACAGAGATTTGTTGACAAAGTCAAGCAAATTTATTTAGTTTATGAATTGCGGACTGCAATATCAATGCTAGAACCATGGGAGAAGCGACTGTTCAGTATCCTTTTTCAATTATATTTCTAAGTAGGTCACTTAAATTACTGGTAATTGTAAAAAAATATTTTTGCTGAATTCGCGCTTTCTTTATCAGAACCGCACCCAGCATGTTAAATCAGCAATCTATCAATTTGTCATTTAATGCAAATAACTAGATTAAAAATGGTGATTTTTTTTCTAAAAAACTATTAAAATTAAGAGAAATAGATGATCTCAATTTTTATGTATGTATGTTATGTTTCATATTTTAAATTATTAAAATTTATGTTGTGTTTTCACCCCAGTGTATGTGGCAGGTGTATCAGAAGTGAGGACATTACAATAGATTAATTATATTCATGTATATATTTATAGAGTATATATATTTGTTTTATTTCATGTATGATATATAAATTGGCTCAGTATTTTCTTTCTAACATCAGTAGTTGAAAGGAACAAAAAAATATTGTTTAATAAAAAAATGTTACAAAAATTTTAGCCAAAATTGGATGAATTTAAATTGTATTACCTATATAGAAGTCTTTATCCTCAAATATTTTCCATTTTATTTTTTAAATTTAGCAAAGATAATGCTCAATTCGATAAAGTGATTTGTTTCTTGAAATGAAAACAAATTTTTTTTACATGTTAAATTAATATAGATCGGCTCTTTAGATAAATTATAACTCTTTAATAATAAATGTTATATTTAACTTTGGGTGTAAAAATGTAAAACTTGTTAGAATCCACTACAGTTAAGTGTTTATTTACTATGTTTTTTTTAGTTTTTGTTTCTTTAAATATGTTTAAAATAACAGAATTTTAAACAAAAATCTATATACTAATTGTAAAATATCAAAATGATATAAATATTTGATTAATTATGTTTAGGATCTTGTAGATGAAGTTAAATGTCTTTTTATAAATGGAACAGAGAAAGACTGTGTATCTGAATTAAGGATAAAATTTGTTATTGTTCCAAATTTATTAAATTGTTGCTGTAAAATATATTATATCAGTGGTTTTTAAACTGGTCCATGGACCCCAGAGGGCACGCAGCATCTCTTTCAGGGTTCCGCAGAGTCTCTTATGTAGCGTCTTCTTGAACATGTATTTTGATCAAGAATATTAAGTCTGGAAGAGGGATGTTCAAAATGTTGAGGGTCTGCGATATCACACTGATACATAAAGGGGGGCTGCGTTACTCAAAGGTTTAAGAACCACTCTATTATTTGGTAACTGATACTGGTTAATTTTATTACAGTAAGCCTATTTATTACAAGCAATTAATTTCATTTTTCCAAAAATTTAATCATTTCTTTATTGGGTGCTATTCTTGCAGTATTCATGTCCTTTTTTTATTTCTTTCATTGGATAATGGATATCTCTGAAACTATTGCGGTGTACCAAGATTATTTTATAAAAGAGTACCAGGGTTCAGCATTTAATTATTAATGAGTAATAAGTTTAATAAATTTGTACTTTTTGTTAATTTTATTTTCTAACGTGTTCAGATCTCCTTTTTTCAATCATAGTTCAGATTTTACAGATTTTGCTTATTATAAAATGTGTTAGAGAAATAAGTTTTTTTGTAAAAAAAGTAATAAATTGGATGGTCAAATTTTTTATTGTGGATCTTACAGTGCAAATTTACACTGCTATAATAGTGCATAAATCTGGCTGGCAGAATTCTTTTTTAATGGTGGCTAATTATCATTATTTTACTTCCAGTAAATGATTTTATAATTTTTTCACATTCTACAATAATGTGTCACTTTTTTTAATACTTTTTTCAGCCTCATTTTTTTAAAAATTATTTTTAAATCTTTTTCTTTTATTATTTAAAAATTCCACATATTTTATTTTTTATCCTAGTACTCATACTTTTCTTCACTGTTTTATATAGAAAATGTAAGTTAACTCTTTGAAATAATTATTTCACTTTTTAAATGATTGTAATTTTACTATCCTCATTTGTTTCATCAAGTTGCAGTCATTTTTTAAAAAATTCTTTTCAACCTGTTTTTGATAGTGCTAGGTGGCCATCGTTGATGTAAAAACTACTTTCTCTCTGAGGCCTATTAATGCTCATTGAATCTTTCAGAATTCATATTGGCATAGCATGTAAAATATGAGTACTTATGTATTTTGCCATCTGTCATTTTTGCTAAATCAAAAACCCACACCAAATGCTGAGATATCCATTCTGTTCATGGTGAAATCTTGTTTATAAGTTGGCCAAAATCTTGATGCTAATTCTTCAGAATATTCTTCAGTTAATTGGTTGATGGGCTAATATGGGAGTGCCATAAAAAAAAGTATGGTTTTAGTTTCAGGATGAAGTCCTAGTTGACCTCACTGATTTTTTGTTCCAGAACATGGCACCAATTCACACCCACAGCACATTCTCAAACAAGATGCCAGTACAAGGCAAAACTGGATTATGTTGAATAATGTGTCATAAATAATAGATTCCAACATAATGATAAATAAAAAAATATTGAATTAAATTTAATCAAAATCAACAAATTATTATAAATAAAAGAAAAATGGTATATTTTGTTTAAAAAATAAGAATTTTGATGTAATTTAATATTAATCAATTATATTATTAGAAATAGAAGAAAAATTACTAATCCTTCTTTCTTACTGAGAAGAGACGTTGGAATTACTTTGAATTACCATAAAATCCGGCTTATAACACACAATTTTAATACAAAAAATAAGATCAAAATTTACAATTGCACATTATACGTTGGGTATAAAAGGAGAGCTTTAAAAATAAAAATAGCGATGATTATAAAAAAAAATTAGGCTTCTAAATATATTGAAATACTATTTTTTTAAAAAGAAATGGCATTCCTTGGGATTTTAAAGGAATGTAGTTCTAGAAGTATGCTAATTTTTCTAAAGCTTAGAACAATACCTCGAATAATTGAATTAAAAACATAAGATCATTACTAATGTATATTTCAGGAATTGTGAAATTCATTGATGAGGGGGGGGGGGTTTTTGGCAAATTTACCAAAAAGTTAAAAAATGCAACTTGAAAGTATGGGTGCTCGTTATACGCCAGATTTTACGGTATATGCTTTTCAACTTTTTAGATATCAAGTACTCTTAGCCAATTTTTTTTTTACTTTCAGATTTAAATGCATTCAAATCTGCTTTCATACATAATTCTAGCCATGTTTTCTTATTATTTTCATTCTATAAAACTAAACAGTATTAATAGAGTCTTTTTATTCATCTATATTGTTATAGAATTTATTTATATTTAAATCTGAATTTTTTATTAGAAAACTTTTTAATTGATAAACTATGCTTGGAATATCAATATTAGATCATTAATTCTATTGCTGTGTGAACATTATGCAGTTAGGCATTTTAAACAATGATAAAAAAATTATATTTAAATTGTTTTTTGAATTATTATCTATTGGTTTTTTAAAATATCTATTTAATTATTATCTTTAAAATTGCTGTGAAGAAATTAAGAATGAATTTAATTGCTATAAAAAATTTGTTTCCAATACTAAGAGAAAAATCATTTGAAATGTGTATTAAATTGTAAAAACTAAGTTTTATTTTACTTTGCTCAGTGTTAAAAAAATAGATTTGATTACTCTTATTTATATCATAAGCATGCACAATTGCATAAACCTTTGCATTGAAATAACTTTTCCTTAACACTTGATTTAGATAGTGTTTTGTTACTATTTATTGGAATGTCTTGTTATACAACATACCTTTTCCTCCCCAGTTATACAAGAAGTGCTATTGCATATTTCACCAGTTAATGCCATCTATGAAATGCAAATTTCTCAGTTTTGCATTTCTTGTACATAATTGTTATTAAATCCCATGGAGATGCATGTATTTGATTGTAATACAACTATTGCAATGCTTTGTCCTTTAAAACTTCTGTAATAAATCATTTTCTCCTATAAAATTTGTGTTGTGTTCTTTGTTGGAATTGCATACAATTTTTAATAAGTCGACATTTCTATATTTCTTTTACATATTGTATGAAAAATTTAATGTTGCTTGCCTTGAATTGTGATTAATAATGTATCTTTTGTTATTGCTTGTCTCCTTTGATGTAAAATATGTGATATTTAATTTAATTTCTGATTCTTAAAGTATTAAAGGTGTGGGGGCGGGATATTGCAACTGATAATTTGGATCACTGTTTCAATAATTTAATAATCAATTGGCATTATTTATTATTACCTTAAATTCTTGATTGCATAGTAATTTCTTTTATCTGAAGTCCCACCTCAAAAAATAAAGCATCAATCAGCAACAGTAATTTCGAGCATTGTCTATTTTGTACCAATTCCCCCGCCGGCCCCCCCCCCTCCATTAGTTACCTTGACTGCACAGTGATGCATGTCTGCTCTATATGCAGTGCCAGTTTAAGCTCATTTCGGACCCTGGGCTCAGAAGATCTCCCGTCCCACTTGGCAGATCGAAATTTATAACCAGAAAATCTAGTTAAGTCCAGTTTATCCGGGCCCCTGGGCAAGAGCTCGGTGGATAAACCAGCACTGTCTATATCTCTCCTTAACCCCCATCCTTAGTAACTCTTGTTATAAATCAATGCAGCACAATTTATCATTGCATGCATGTGAATCTTTATTGACTTGACTAATGTTATGTTTAAAAGTTTAAACTAATATAGTTCATTAGTGACATTTTTAAAAATTGAAGGCAAATGAAAAAGGGGAAGGCCTCCCACCAGATGGGTTGATTCTGTTGTGAGAAATCTTAGATCAGATGGAGGAGGCTCACAGAGACAATCTTGGCCTGTGACAGATTGTAGTGCTATTTAAGAAGAATATAGCTCATGAAGACACGCATTATGAAGACGGATTTGCACCGTATCAGCAAAGTCATGTGATCGTACGTTATTGAGAATGCGGCTTATCATTCCGCGTTATTGCTGTACGCATTGGTCAGAAATCGACTGCTGTTATGCGAATATGGAATCGATGAGTTCAGGAAGGTCACACTGAATGCCATGCCGGATCTCAACGGCTTCCCTCCACTAACGTCCGAGAGGACTGGCGTGTCAGGTCAGGATTGTACAGCCACACCATGGATCTTAAATCTAGAAGTGGGCTAATTTGCAGCACAAATATCCGCACGGGCTGTGCAACGATGTTTGGAGCACCACAGTGACCATTGCGGCTTTCCTTGGCACCTCAGCATAGAGACATGACGACAGTGATGCGTTCAATGAAAAAACTGGATTCAGGAGTGGCGCAACATATTGTCTGCTTTCAACATTATGATATCCGCAGGGGCGTAGCTACCGCCGTATCAATGATACGGGCCCCCCAATCTACAGGATTGTAACATGTGCGAGTAAAAAATCGTAAAATATTAAGGAAGCCCAAAAAGGGCTCCCCCAAATTTTTTGATACAGGGCCCACTGAGGACTAGTTACGCCAGTGGATAGCCGTCAAAAACGTTGTATGGCATGGTCCTCAAGGGGGAGGGGATCGGCTTCGGTAAGATTTCCCTTGGTTCTTTAAATTTTGAGGTATTGGAAAATTTAAAGAATGGAATGTCTGTTCTAGCGAGGGAAGCAATTTCTCCACATATTCAGATGTGCTTCTAGAATTGTTGGTTTCCTTGTTAAAGCTATAAGATGGGCGAATATTTTTTCCATGTTCCCAAAAATAAGCTTAAGTGTGAGTAGCCTCATGTATCGCTTTCAGTGCCGACATTGTGTATGTCAGTTGATCATCCCAATCATTTGTTTCGTGAGTGTTGCAGGATGTTAATAACAGGCTAGTTCGGCCTTTCAACTCTTCCGTTAATGTGAGCAGAATATGTTGAGATACTTCTTTTTTGGATATCCATAACTCTTTGCAAAAATCAGAAAACTCTGAACTCCTAAAATAAGTTGCATTGTCAATGATAAGCATGTGTGGACAACCTTCGTGCACAATATAGCTGTCAACAAGTAATATAAAAAAATAGTTTTTAAGTCAATTCCTACTTAGATCAACAACGAAAAATTTTATTTTAGCTACTTTTTATTAAATATGTATATACATAGGACAGAATCACAACATTAAGTGGTAATTAGTTTTTTTTAATTATCATTAAAGTATCGTATTGTCCTTTTAATTTCAGTCCAACATGTGAGAAAAAAAAACCTTTTCAAGTTTTGTCACAAGTCGCCAAAATGGTCTCTAAGTCGCCAACGTGGCTGTATTTGTAATTCTTTAAATAATTAGTTTTAATCAATCAATTTTTATTAATTATAATTAAATTATTGTATTGTCATCCAAAATGATCCTGTATATAAAATTTCAGTTCAATTCAGTGCTTTAAAATGTATTTTATTAACGATTGAAAATTCCACCAAGATAAATAAATATACAAATTTATAAATATATAGACAGTGCGAGAGCTAATAGTAGGATCAGTAAGTGGAACTAGGTATATGTATTTAGAGAAAGCACATCAATCATGGACAAAACATAATTGTGTTCTTTCTGAGAAGTCTTTAAAGGATCAAAAATGTCCATATGGCAAGTCTCACTAGGCACTTTATTGTACTCCACAGGCTGATGTAGAGATGGAGAAATTCTGAACGCATTCCTACTAGAAAAACAAATGGTGCATGAACGAATAAAAATTTTAGTATCTATATACATTTGTGGCCAGAAAAAATTTTCACCGTCTTTTCTAATTCTTAAGAACACTGAGAGTCCTCCATATTCTGAATGAACTGATTCGAGTACTTTCGTTTTCAAACAATGTGGAACACAAATTTATCTCCTAACACTTTTTGTGTGTGTGTGTGACTTAGATGAATTTTTAGGCAAATAGCATTATCAACTTTCCTCATTAGTAAAATAATTCTGAAGTTGAGGACTATGATCTGTTGAATTAAGTATCTCTATTATTATTTTTTAACTTTTAGGTCGTTTTGCACCATTTCAGCAAGTTCTTTGGAATCAGGAAAAGCTATTGTAATGGCAAATGACTGGAGCTTTTTTAATTCTTCACCCTTCCGGTACACCTTTAAGCATTTCCACTTTGTTACTGAATAATTGGGATCCACTTATTTTAGGTTTGGGAGGCGTGCGTACTATCGGATTATCCTGTTGTATTTACGCTGCACCCCCACGTGCGCTTGCATCCATATGTAACTCGAACCTTGAAAATCCTTTAATTTCAACACCAGAGCTGTCGTTAATGCTCTTTTAACATCAACTGCGACTTGTTCTCTATACCCCTTCACTTTTTAAGCATAACATCTTCCCACTTTAAAGCATACATTGTCTTACACACACAAACTCAGCATACCTAATAAATTTCTTGCTACCACCCTGTCATATCAAGAAACTTTGCCATCGCGCACGTGGCCGCGGTAGCCGAGTGGTATGGGTATCGGATCGCGGCTTGCCTTGTCACGAGTTTGAGCCCCGTACCACTAAAGACCCGCCGTGTAGGGCAGCGATGCACGTTAAATCTGTCGAGAGATGAAACGTCCTCCCATTGGTGTGGTGTGGTAGTTATGAGAGGGGGGTGCCAGCTCAGGTGTCGTCCACATCACTTGACCATGATTCAAATTTACGCGGTCCGTCGCCAAAAGCCCTCGTGTAGCTGAACTGTGCGACGTTAATATTCAATCAATTGCCATCGCGCACAAGCATTTTCAGTTTACGGTATATATATAATATATTTTTTATTTTTGTTGACATCCATATGCATACCTTCATGATTTATTATGAAACCCAAATATTTTAAAAGTGTACACGCGAATTACATTTCTTATGATTCGACGACAATCCGGTTTTTTTGTAACAATTCAAAAATCTGGCGATGCTGAATGTGTTACTGTACTTTTCCGAAAACCAACCCATAAATTGTTCAAAAAGTTGAGTGCAAGTTATTTCTCTGACTTTCCTTTAAATTTATTTCGTAAAGATCAATATTTGCGAGCTTTTCTTGCTTCCCAATTTTAATTTAATCTCTGAATCAGGTATCATTGGAGTTTTCATTCCAAAAAATCAAGATAGATCTTCATTTCTTTCATGAAATCAATTCCAACCACACGAACACTGCTGCCTTTCAATATTTGAAATTTCCAATCTCCTTCGAATTCTCGAATCCCTCTTTCAATTACAACACTTAAACTGACACACTTTGCACCTTCAGTTGTCACTACCGAAATATTAGACCTTCCCTTTGACGAAAAAGAAAATAAGAGACCTTTCCATTCCAGTATTCCACAGAGTTTTCAATGTATTGGGAAACAAACGTGGAATGTATCTTAATAAAATTTATCTTTACAACAGCACTCAAAATTATTGAAAAATTTCCTTTCCCTGCCTTTTCGAAAGTCTTTTAATTCGATCATTTATCGGCTTGCCATGACG
>BMAV01002595.1:430025-446134 GCA_019973955.1 Trichonephila inaurata madagascariensis | reverse complement strand
GCAGAAATGTCAGTTCTGCTCCTAAGCGTTGAATTTTGTGTTCGGATGTCAGATTTTTCGGTACCCACCTGGCACACAATTTTTCGAACAGGTGCTTAGTGACAATCTCATGCAACAAGGATGGTGATATCTGTGGAAATTGGCTGCTCAGCTCCGTAATTGTGAAGTGACGGTTCTCCATCACGCGCTGTCGCTCAAGCTCAACATTGAGGAGGGACGGTCGCCCACTGCGTTCTTTATCATGGACACTTTGACGACCCTCGGGAAACTGCCTACACCAGCGACGCACCATCTCCTTTCTCATGGTGTTCGGCCCATAGATCTGACGATGAATTTCAATAGGCGCAATGCACTGTGCATTCAAGAACTTTATCACCGACCGAACCTCGCAGGCGGCGGGAGAAGGATTAGGAGTTTCCATTTCGGACCACTGCTACGGTTGGTATATGATTGATACGTCATAGATCTGTGTTACGCATGCGCAATTGACACGGCTAATTACGATTACTTTAAAGGGGAAAACATCGGGAAACTTACTTTCTGGATGCGCCTCGTAGTAGGAATGCAATTTATTGAGTCATTAATCTTCTCAATTTTACTATTACACATAATATCCTAAAATATATCTCCTCCGATTAGTATATCTATATTGTGACCGGAAGTGTCACATACATTTGCCAAAAACAGCCCTTTCCGTTCTAAAATAATTTTAGTCTCAATATCTGGCGAGACTATAGGAGCAGCTGTAATTGTTTCCGTCGTTAAAGCTTCTATTTTAATGGATTGTGCACAATTGATTCTATTACGCAATTCTATTTTCGCAACATTATATATTTTCTCTACTGCGTTGTCTGAGCCAAAAGAAAAAACTGATAATCTTTCTTTCAGCAATATTTTCAGTTTCATAGTATCCGCGAAGCTCTGTAATCCAACAGCTTTCCGAATCGTTATTTAAAAGGACCCTGGCTATCTTAGTTTCTCCCTCCTGGTAGGCAATAACATTGCAGGTTTGCAGTAAGGTGCCCTTTGACCTCAACAGGCTAGAGTCGTACCCCGTTGCCTCATTAGGACCTGGCCATCCGGTCGGGGATTGACCTCTCGAACTTATCCTTTCACAAAGCAAGTAATGGTGAATCTTGCTCTTACAGCTTTTGCAGGGGTCAAGTTTTGCCTTACAGAAACGGGCCTAGTGAAATTTGTAAAACAATAATCAAGAAAATAAGACTTACCTCAACAACTTTACTATTTCACCGCTCTATTTACCCAACTTCTGCTTGACACCAAAAATGTACTGACGACGCTAACTACAATTAACTTTGCCTCTCTCTAATAACAACTTTATTTACAACTTCTAAGTAGTCACACACCTTATTCATTACTAACTACTCGTATATCTCGCATCTTATACATTACTAATTTCTCACACCTCACAAATACTCTACTGAAACTTTCCCGTCATACAAACGACTTCCCGCACAACCGGAAATACATTTACACAACGCCGTTGTTGAAACAGCGCCATCTATAACCTTAACACTATTCCTTTTCTTTGTTTTTACTCTTTGAGAAGTTTTTCAACATATATATACCCGCCTTACTCTGGACTAGCAACCGGCAGTCACAAGAAAAGGATGGTGGCATGGTTTGGCCACTCTTGTTCATTTCTTACCTTACGACATCACGGACCACTCACCCACCCTTTTGTAAATTAATGAAATCGCTTGCAATCAGAGTATAAAGTGTACATTATTGTATGAACTCTTTTCAACTTAATTATCCTTTTCATCGTTTACTTCTTTACTATCTTTTACCTTTAGACACGTCCTTATTCTTTGTTGAGTCATTCTCATTGTATTTGTACAACAAAGGTTTTCTTCGAGCTTTGATCATTGCAAAATGATTAATGACATCATTGTAATCCCAAATTTCATTGCAATATCATTTTGAGAGTATAGCAACATGTAACTGTCAAGCCGTAATAGATCTCATTTCAATCTTTACTCTCTTAAGGGCAGAAATGCTTCTCTCATGTCTTACCAGGCGGTGGTACATTTGCTGTAATTTCAGTTTTTTCTCTTTTTTAGCCCTCCAATTTTTTACGCGTTAGGCTTGTTTTAACAGCAGAACCAAATTTCTATTATCTTTTCTTGAACTTAGTTCACCATGAGCTTGGTAATTGTATATAATCAATCACTGTGAAATAAATTTATAGAACTTATAAATGGAAGCAATACTTTTACAGAGTGACTGTAGAGAAGCTTATTGCTTGTAATAGTCTATTCTGAAGTTTTATGATTCTTTGTGTGTATTCAATTGCTTTCAGTCACCTCAGAAATTAGAAAGAAATTCTAAATTTTCTTTTGTAGATTACCAATGTAAGCCCCTTATTGGCTGTGGGGACCATGAAGCCGAACACATAGAAAACAAACCAAATTATAATATTATGTACAGATGATGCTGTTTTTTTTTAAATATCTTTAATTTATTTCAGTTAGTTTGAATTTAGTGCCATTTTTTTTTCTGTTACACTGCTGGGTATATTTTTCCACCATTTTGTTACAATGATGGGAACTTAGAATTTACCAATGAATGAAGATTTAATACCTTTTTCAACAAAAGGAAATTCTAATGCAACAGCTTTTTTGATCAAATGGTCCCACCATGGGGATGAGAGTGAACAAAAATAGCTGATGAATGAATGCCATTGGTTGTTAGTGTAACGTTCGATCGAAAACTTATTTCTTTAGATTGATATTATAACCAATACTCATATTGGTGACAATTTGGAATATCAGTTATACCATAAAAGGTCATAAAAGTACCATAAATGGTCAGGTTATTTGTAGCTTGTGCTCACTTCCTTTGGAAACTGTGTATATATAACACAGGTAATTATATCTCTCTACATATATTGTTAACATTTATAAAATATATGATTTTTATTGTATTTCGATTTTTTTTCTTTTTAAATATTAATGAAAATTTCAATCTGTGAAGAAATTTTATAATAGATTTCTTTAATATAAAAAATTGAAATTTCTGTTAATTTTACATTATTTTTTGCACTTTCTTGGGTACATGAAAATTTTTAATTTATATCATATACATTTTAATAAAAAACCAAAAGAAATTGTTGCATTAATATAGTACAAAAAATTAATGTATTAATTTCAGGAAGAGAAAGTATTGTTAATTACAGATATTAGGCACATGAGCCATTTATTTTGAAAGTGGCCTAACTCCATTTTTCAATTTTTTTCCAGTTACCATGGTTACGGGTACAACTTAAATAATTGTCACTATTTTAATAGGAACTATAAATTTAACACCCTTACATACACTTAAGCAGTATGACTCATTAGTATCCTAAACGTATATTTTTAAATTCATTGAAACACAAACCCTTAAATATCTCGATTTAAAGATAAATGGACTTAAGCCACTTTCAAAATGAACGGCTCACATAATGTTCATTTGGACCTGAACACAGAGCATGTATGTTCGAAATGAAAAACAGCTGCAGGTTATGGTAAGAGATTGATACATTTCAAAAATAAATTTTTTACTTCATAACAAAGCTCATTTTCAATTATAACATGTATAAATATATAGATTATTTAAAAGTATCATTGATCAATGAATTCACTTCTTCTTGATGAAGTTTGCCAATACCAACTGCTGGTGTACATAAGGGTCTTCTCCCTGCATATTTTAGCTAAATAAAAAAATATACATACATACATATATATAATGTTTAAATTTACAACTTCGAAATTATTCTTACATGAATACATTTCAGTGAAAATTTGTAATAACTTTTTAACTACAGTTTTAACTATTAATATTAACATAGTGTCAAAACAAAATAACTGAATTCATCCTTATGAGTACAGGCAACATTTAAAAATATTTTGTTTTTATCAAGAGAACATATAATAATTTGAAAATTTACTTTAACTGGTAGAATAGAAACTGAAACCTCATACTTTATTTTCAAGACACAATAATCTCAAAAGGATGTAACAAAATTTAGAGTGTGTTAGTATCTTTTCATTTTTAAGTCAGATTATAAATATTTGATTCTGAACCTTTTCTTGCACATGTAAGACTGTTTTAAAAATTTAAGGGAAAAACAAACATTTCTGAAATTGAAGCATAGTTATTGAACAAATCTTGAGAAAATTACTAGCAACCTCTTTGTATCAATCTGTTCCTTTTGTATAAACATTCAATAAGAGTATTAATGAGCTAATTTAAATAATCTTAAGTCAATTATTGGTAAGAGATCTCAAAATTTTAAGATCATGGTTGGATGATGAAAAATGATGTATGATCTGATACTTTTTTCTTGGGCCTAACTTCTTATTTTTATACCATTAGGGTACTCTTAAAGCTAGATTGTATTTAATGGGCTTCAGTCATTTTTATCCCACATGGTAGTAGTCGCAGGAATCATTTAAATTATACCTGCTATTGCAATCTCATCATAACATTAGGTTAAATTAGATAAAAAAAGTTACTGAAATGATTTAATAAGAAAAAAATTATAATAAGCTTTTTTTGTTGATAATTATATGCAAATAGAACAAAATTCGCTGTGTAAAATAAAAAAAAATATCTTAAAAATATGGTAAGTTTTTTGGAAAAATAAAGGAGAAAAAATTATTTGGAATTAATAATTGAAAAAAAGTATATAATATTGAATACACCCTTTATTGCTACCTGTTTTACAATTTAAATATTTTTGGGCAATTTGAGAAATTAAAAACATTTTTATCAGGACTACATATGAAATAAAAATTGTCTGAAGCCAGGTGTTAATTATAAATGAATGCATAAAGGATGTTTCTTAAAAAAATATCAGAATTATATTGAATATACATACGCGCGATGCTTGATAAAGCAAATGGAAATCAGATTTAAAATCAAGGATGAAAATTCTGCAAAATTTAATTTTTACTAATTTTTTAACTAAATCTTAATTTTGCTGTTATACATGCAATATTTATAAAATAATTTCCTTCACCAGAATTTTATTCAAACTCTATATAATGATATTGAACAAGATTAAATAACATTCTCTTGCCTTGCACACATAAAACATTATCTCTTTTCAATTTTATGATTTTTTAAAAAATATTTTTATTGAATACAGTATTTAATGCACGAATATTTAAAATGAATTCGAGATGGGAAAAGAAAAAAAGATTTATTAATTTCAAAACTAATAAAATATGGATTAATTTTTTTCTATTGCATATCAAACAATTTGATTTCATAGAATTTAAAATTTTGACACTGCAATTGTAAATAAATAATTGAGGAACACATATTATTTCAAACATCACAATAAAATGATATACATCTGGTTTGCTTTGTTATGAAAATGAATCTATATAAATGAATGCACACAGAAAATTTTTTTCAGTAAGTCATTAAAAAAATAACATATTTTATAATATGGGCTATAGTATCTTTAAATAATGCAATTAATAATCTCTGCACATCTTTTTAAATGCATACATTTTATAAATTCAAATGCATAGAATATAATGCCATGACATAAGAATTATTTAAAATCCAGTATAAAATGTTACAAGTCATTGTGCATGTATCAACTCAAATATTATTATATATTTAGTGTTTTGATTACTTACTTGACAACCTAATAGATTACGAAATCGAGATTCCACAAAAGTCCATGCTCCCATATTTTGATGTTCTTCTTGACTCCAGACAAAATCTGTTAAATTATGCATTTATTATGTTTCCATGAAACTAATTGGAAAAGATATCAAGTGTTTTTGCTAAATAAACATTTTTTTTTAGTGAAATAAATAAATTATACTAGTAAATAAAATGAGAATTTACTATTTAAATTAATAAATATTATAGTGTAAAACTGAATAAAAACCACTTCATTACATACAGAAAAAAAAATTAAATAGTTTTATTTTACATTTCTTAATTTTTATTCATTTAATCGATGTGTGTAATAACTAACTTACAGTTACACAGCACTGTAAAAAGAGTATTACAGTATTAAACATTTTAATATTTTGAAACATTAATATTCTGAGATGTATAGTACTTATATACACATATAAATTTACATTATTCTTTTATTTTACATATAGATAATATTAAAATCATATTGAGATTTAATGATGGAATGTAACTGTCTTAATTAAGCTCTTAAATTTCATTGTAGTTTTGTCTATTAAAAAACTTACTTTGAACATTTTTGAAATTTTTAATTATCCTGTGAATTTCTTCAGCAGGGAATGGACATAATTTCTGAAAATGGAGAATATAATTCAAAAACACTATTTTAATCTAAAAAATAATAGTGTATGAAAACGTATTTGTAATTAAATAATTAAAGCATTTCAATAAATATACTAGATAATTTTGTCATGTTTTCATTTCCCACAGTTAATATTTTCATTCTTTACAATTATTGCATTCATTATCAAATACAGAAAATATATACAAATTTAACATTATATATAATTTTGAATTGCAAACAAATGTTGTTTAATTTGGACACATTGCATGCAGATCATGAATTTTACATTTCATTCAGTAAAATCGCAATAAACTGATAACTGTTTTGTGTTTCTCCAGAAAACTGTTTTTTTTAAATATGATACTTGTTCTTCAACTCTAATCTACATATGTACTTTTACATGACTCACATTTTAATGATTGCCACAAAAAAATATAAAAGTACATTTCCCACATGCAACCTGTTAAAACAAGAGAAATTTAGAATTTTAAATAACAGCACTTTATATTGTTTCAAAATATAATTTGTGTGTTTAAATGAACAAATAAATATATATATTAGGCCACAAGAAAATCGATCTTCAAACGGCTTTTTGTCTATATAAGATTTACTTTTAAAAAATATAACAAAATTTAACTTCTTAAAAAAAAAATTGAACAATTCACATTACCTCTATTCTAATAATGGCACAATCATTCACATTACGACTTTCTTTCTCCTTCTGCAGCAAATAAAAATGTTTTCCAGAACAGAAAATAATTTTTTTAACATTTTTGGCACTGACACTGTTATCTTCTAGGACTGATTTAAAATTAGTTCCAGGAATCATTTCTTGTAAAGATGAAATAGCTGATGGGTGACGTAATAGCACTTTTGGTCCAACAATTATGAGAGGTTTCAAAAGTTTAGAAACAACCTTGAATTTAAAAATAAATTAAAACAATTTTTTTTGTTAATATATATTTTACAAAATTTCTTACACAGTTTTATTAATAGCTAGAATAACTGCTCATTATGTAAATGAAATTTAAAAATAAAATTCAACCAAAGAGTTAGTGTACATAAGACCTTGTTATTGATAAATGATCTTCTAAACATCTTTATGAATTCTAGTAAATACAGATCTGTGACATAATATCCTCCTTTTTGACATGTAAAAGCTAATTTATGAAAATCTAAATATTTAATAACAATTTTCCATAACACTGATAAAAAAACTACTTATTTAATTTTATGTAGGTAGTAAATTTGTTGTGTGTATAAGTTTAAGATTTGATTAAAAATAAACTGGCAATATCCTTTGATTAATTAATAGCCTTATTGACTTCTTACAATTTTTACAGAACTGAAACATGACAATAATTATTTCTTTTCTAGTGAACATACAGACCTAGGTAAGCACAATTTCAGTTTTAATAATTAATTATCAATTTTATAAATTTCAAATATTACTTTATTTAAAAGTTTACACAATTCTGTTGTTACAGAATTATAAAATAATTTGATTTTAAAATTTAATGCTTGTTCCTGTTCCCTATTATATTAAGTTCAAGTATTATTAATTAATTTTAAATTCCATTTATATTAAAAAAATATACTATTGTATTTTGAAGTATTTACTACAAAGAATTTTGTATTGCAGCGAGAAAAAGCACTATATCTGAATAATTGTCCACTGACAAACCTAAGCAACCCTTAGATGCATCACCTCCAATAGTAAATTAACAAGCTTTTTTAAACTTCACATTATTCTAAAAAGGAGCTAACTACAATGAAGGGAACATTTCATACCATAAATCACATTCAAAATTTTCATAACATGTATTGTACAGCTAAATTATTGAAAAAAATTTCACAATACTAAATTTTCATGCATCGAGACCAAATGCAAGACCATTATTAAATCAGTATTTAAAAATTATAGTAACAAAATGCACACAGAAGGAGCTACAGAATTTGTAACAGTTCTATCTGATGCTTTTAATCACAGTGAAACTAAATAGTATCCAATCCCAGTAAGATATTTTACTGTAACCAAATGCATTAAGTAAAAAATTTTAACTTAGAATCCATTACAGGCAAAACTAGCTGAAATTTTGTCAAACTATTTATACAGAATAATAAGAAAAAGCAATTTAAAATGTTAAGTAGTTGTGCTAACAGAGAAATGCACACTATGGTCACACAGAAAAATATGCCAAATTTAATTTGATTGGACCTTTCAATCATTTATGTGCTGCTGCTCAAAGTTTTCCTTTAATTAACACTGATAAATGTTAAGCAAACTAATTATTTCACTTTATGTTTAATTCATGCTTTGGCTTTGAGCTTTACAATTTAGAGTAGCAAAGAAAATTAATTTTATGTAATGTATTAATGTGCATTACATAAAAAACAGGAAGGAAATTTTAAAAATGCTATAAATGGATTCCCAAAAAAAAAAAAAAAAAAATCATATAATTTAAAATGAAAATTTTAAAAATCACAATGTTTTATTGCATTTTAGCTGCTTTAAAAAAGTGCTATTAAGAAATAAAGTAAGTGTAATAAAAAGTTATACAAAAAAAAGGAAAAATTAAATTCAACCTGATTTCTAAGAAGATGAAAATATTGAGCAGGAGTTGTAGGATTGGCAATATGCCAATTAACATCGTCAGTGTCTATTTTATTTTCACTGCTGTCACACATCTGTAAAAAAAAAGAAGTTTGAAGCAATAATTCAACTGAACTATCAATAAACTTTTAGAACATAATACTTGTTTTAAGATGAAATATTTTCAATTACTATTTTAAAAAAACTACTTTAAAATAATATATTTCCTTTCTTTACATTAAAAAGCAATTTCATCATAATTTTAATGCAAATTTAAAAGATGAAAAATAAACATGTTACACTAATGTATAACAATATATTGAAACAAATGTAAATTATATTATCTACCTGAAGGAATCTCTCTAATCTGCAAGAGGAATGTTCTGGGCCAGCCCCATCATAACCATGTGGCAATAATATGACTAAATTACTTGGAAGAAGCCACTTTGCTAAAAAATGTAGAAAAAAGTTGATTTTATTGTTATAATAGTGCTATTCCGCACATTTTACTTAAAAAAAACTTTAGTTTCGTTGGGCCTCTAACTTTTAATATTTGCAAATTAATACTAATGATTAGCATGATTTTAAGAAAAATGTTTTTGAAAAATTTCCAGATTTATATAACTTTAATAAGTATTCAAAGAAGAAAAATTAACCTAAGTTCAGCAGAATCCCAAAAGGATCTTCAAAGAAGCACATAATATGCTAACAAACAAAAAGTTTCCTAATTGTTTCTAATAAATAAAAAAATAGAGGTAATTAATCTAATTAACTTTACCTCTAAAATAATATTACTTTGTTTTCACAATGAAAATATATCACAGTTAACAATGCTTGGGTAAAATAGAAGGAAATTGTAAGAAAGAGCTCTAATCAAGTAGCATAATGGATATATCTTAAATAATAGTTATCAGGTTTTATCACACAAGTACTTTTCATTAATATTTTAAAATTCAATCTTATACCATTATTTAGATTTGTAAACCAATTTTATTATTTATTTTAAGATATACTGTCAAAGTAATATTTAACTTTCATTAAATATTTCTTTAAAATACTTTTTCTATATTTAAATAGGTCATTAAAAGAAGCAAACTAGATTTTAAATTATTCAAGTCCCATCTCTGACATAGCATACAAATCCTGCTTACGATTTAAATACTCATTTAAAACTAGATTCATCTATATTTCTAAATAATTCAACATCATAGAATGCTAATTTTTAGCAAAATATTTCTGTTAAATATGAATAATAATTGATGTAAAAAATTTAATAGGAAGAAATATTCTTACTTTCTCCAGATGATATGCATGTATCAAAAACAACTTGAGCAGAATTAAAGAAATCTCCAAACTGTGCTTCCCATATTGTCAAATTGTTAGTATTTTCCACATTAAAACCATATTCAAACCCAAGGACACCTTCTTCAGATAAAATACTATTGGCTACCTGAAATTTACACATGTGTTAATCTTTACATTTCTACAAATTATTTTAAATATACAAAAAAATTATAGCATGATTACACATGTAATTTTATACATATTCATATAATTACATTACAACAACTAAGATAGTTTAAAAGACCAGAAAAATAAGCTTTAATCCTTAGATACTCTAGAAAGAGCTGCATTCAAGTGCCAGAAAAATTGGAATACCATTATAAAACCTTGCAGTTTAATCATGAGAAAAAACAACAGAAGAATTAGGATGCTACAAATTTTAATTGTTTATACAGAGGCTTTTAATTGTACATCCACAAACCTTCTATTATGGATGCATGTATTACTCCTTGTGAAATATAATTATTGTAAAATCCAGTGTATAAAATGTGCACCTATACTTTCAAGCAGCAATTTTTAGTTTTTAGGTATATTTGCTGTATGACACGCAACCCCCTTTTTTTATGAAGAAACCTGAAACGTATGTGCAGAATGCTCTTATGTTTTGAAGTCATTTATTTGAGATATCATTCCAAGCTTTAGAAAAAATAGTATATTTCTAGAATTACAAGTTTTTAAGTTCATAAAGAATGTCATTTCTTTTAAATAAGCAGTATTTTGATCTATGTAGAGGTCTAATTTTAAGCTTTAAAGTTATATAAATTGTTAACATTATTCCATTATGAAGGAGAAAAAAATTCTCCAAACATAAATAATAAATACTTTATTAAAGATAATAAAAGAATACATATTAAAATTTCTTTAAAATGTTTTAATTGTTCATTAACAATTATTTTACCAAGAAAGTGATTTTTTAAAATGCTTCAAAATGTAAATAAATAAACTGCATCATTGAAAATATATTTCCCGTAAAAAATTAACTAGTAGCATATTAACAGAAATTTCAGTGTATATAAAATATAACATACATTCATTAAAATATATAAAATAAAAAAAGATTTGACTCAGGAAATTTTTAAAAAGTATGAAATTATCAATCTTTTAAGGTTACATTACTACATCCAAAAAATCATAATTTTGGCAGCAATGAATTTTCTAAAATTATTTAAAGTTCTAGTTAAACATTTAACAAATATATATAACAAAATTTTTTCAACAGCTAAAATAACAAAATTTTTCACTTCTAATACAACAGAGGAAGAGCTGCAAAATGCATCTCCTCAAAATAAAAACAAAGATTCTGAAGAAAAAAAGAACATGGAAAGCCATGCGATAGAAGTGAAACTTCTTTGGCGATGGTCATAATTGCAAGAATAGATCTAATTATATTAAACTGCTGGGGGAACTTATTTTAATCAAATAAAATTCGAACTTCATTTATTGCATGAAAATAGTATTTTTATTCAATTTTCTGTTTTATCATTTCCCAAGAAAGACACAATAGGTGTGTGGTAACTGAAGTAGGATATAAAAATCCTCGATTGTAGTCAATCAAGAAAACTGCATCAATCGTGGTTCTGTATATCTTGTTGTTCCTTCTCTAGAATTAGAATTCATTGTTCGTGTCCGTTTCAAGAATTCAATGAGTGGCTTTGCTTCTTCTGAAGCAAAATTAACATTAAAGTCTCCAGTTAAGATAATTAGCTTTTAATCATCAATCATCCAATGATTGCAGCAGCCTCAGGTGTGTACAGCACTAAAACTATGGATGAAGATGATAACAGCTGCAACAGGACTACCTGGTGATAAACAGACTTTGGACCGGACTTGCTGCTAGTTTTCCATTTTTTTTCTTTCATGAAACTTGCCTCTTTTTGTGCATTTGTTCTAGGCATTCTGACTAGAATTGATTATAATTCAACGGAAATGAAAATTAATAATATAAACTTAATGCATCACTCACAGAAGTCACTGTGTTTGTTTAGAAGACGTTATCTGTAGTGATTCTGGTACGAACGTTAGTGACATATATAAACAATGCCCCAGACACTCCCGTAACAGGAAGAGCCATATAATGGTAACATTTTGGGTGCGTTTATTTGCTGAGTGAGTGATTTTTGAGTTTTATGGCGCAAGAGCCGAATTCGGCTATACTGCGCCAAACATTTGTGTGCGTTTATTTGCTGAAAATGGCACATTTATTAAACAAAAACTATCAAAATATGCCACACGAGTTTGTTACGAGTAGCAAAGTACCCACTCCATACCTCTGATGCTATTCCCCCTTGGCAATCGTCCAACTTTTTCACAGATGTGACGCAAGTCACATGGTGCCCCCCACTCTCTTACTTTCGTTCTCTTTTTCACCCTAACGCAAAACTGGGCAAATTTCTCATTCACTCTCGCGCCTAAAGAAGTTTCACTTCAAAAAGAACTATTATAAGTAAATAAATTTATAAACTAGAGAAAGACTTCATTAATTGTACATATTTTCAAAATTAATTTTTCTCATACAAATAAGTACTGAGTACAATAAATTCGACACAAGGAAAATGTTTACATAGAAGATTCAAGAATTTTAAGATAAACAGAGCTTTATTCTTAGTTCGATGAAATTAGTTAAATAAAAAAAGATAAGCATTTTTAATAATAATTTTATATTTACTTCAAGATGTGCTTCTTGCATTTCAGTCATATGATTTAATGGTACATAGATTTCACCACAATTCTGATCAACTAACATAACATGTCTATGACTGAAAGTTCCTCTCCCAACATCCTGACCACTAATTCGTACATTATGACCTATAATAATATGAAGCAAATACTTTGCTTAAAAAATATTTTAATTACATAATTCAGTTTCGGTATGATGTATTATATATTGAAATATTACATGAATTATTAAGCACGAAAGATATTTGTTTTACAATAGATGACACAATTTCATACAAGATTACTTATTACATTTATTCCAATCTAAGCCACACTTTTTTCCGATGTAAATGCTACTGAAAATTAGGTGAGGCTTAGAATCGAAAACAGAAAAATTCATTGGACAGAGGTGAAACTGAACATGATATCAATGATTAGAGAAACTACAGGTTCATGTATTTTAAAATTTTTAATACTGGTGAAATAAATTAATGATATACTTCTTATTAGTTCTCATTTTAAATTTCTTTTCTTAATTTCGTTTGTATCGGATATGGATAAACCATTTTATAATATTTTTCATATTTTCTCAGAAACATATTAAGAGCTTGGGGGGCGGCTTAGAATCGATGACGGCTTAGATTAAAATAAATTCAGTAATACAATAATTATTTTTTATTTAAAAATTAGAGTTAACTATTTCAAACACATCAACTTGTGGATGAAATGTAGTCTTTAAAAATTACATCGTATTCAATATGACACTTTTACATAAAACATGATTTTTTTATTATTTTTATAAGTATAAAAAAAATGCATAATTTTTCAATTATAAATGAAATAAAATGAAGTATTTAAATGAAAAATATACAATTACATAGACCCATATTAGTTCTTAAAACTTCAAATGTATCTAGAATAATTTGAAACTTTAATTTTTTTTCATTACCCTGGAATAACACAGATCCAATTGCTAAAGCTTCAGCTGAAGCCCAATCGAGCTGATTGCCTTTTTCAATTTTCTTGAGGCGCTCTTGAACGAAGTTTTTCGCAAGTGTGGGGTGGATATTCTGTCATATAGTATTAAATATGTTTTATTACTTTTTAAAATATAAAACAATTTATTTTGTCTACATTTTGAGTTAGTATAGAAAAATACACTTTATGCAATTTTGCAGTTGATAGATTTTTTGATTGATATTTGCCTATAGACAAGTTTTTTTAGTATATATAAATAATAAAAACTTTTCAATCCTTTACACTTTTAGAGATATTTCATTACACATAAAGTACAAAATATTTATCAGTATAAATTGCAAAACATATACCACTTTATCAATATAAAACTTATATTGCTTGTTGTTCAAATTAAATTAGTATTTTTTTTTAAAAAAAGTACTTCAATGTTGGTGTCACATTTAATTTAGATTTAACTTTTTTACATAAAAAAGTATTCATTGTTATATAGATGCTCCTTATTGTATATTGTGACATAATTTGAAGAAATTTTATATATGAAATGTAATAAATATTAAAATTAAAAGGAAAGTCATAACAAATAAACAAAAGTTCAAAAGCAGACAACTATTCATAAACAATAAACACTACATGTAAATTTTTCATAAAACTTTTGTTTTCTATCCTACACCAGTATTAGACATGACCGTCACTAGTGCATGACAGGCAGCCCAATACTTTTTAAAAAACTATCCGCAATGCACATGCTGTGCATTCTCAGATTCATTTTATATATATTTTGTTCCCCAATTTAAATATGATTAACAACATACTACAAAATTTTTATTCTTTTTGTAAAAAGAGTTACAATATTACATAAGAATTCAAACATGTTTATTTAATTGGCTTCCCTCACAAACAAGATTAAGATCTTAATTTCAATTTAAAGGCTAGCTATGCTCATGACTCAAAAATTTGTATCATCTAAGTCTCATCAAATTAAACATTTATAACCTCATCTGCAGTCATTTATTTTCATTTTATGTAATTTTTTATTACAAAGTTTTTAAAAATTATATACAGAGTAATTCCCTTCAATATATTATATTCAACCCCAAACAAGATAGATGATGGATTATTAATCTATAGTAATAAATGAAAATGATAAAAAATTATTTACAAATGTTTCTGGAAGTTGCACAGATTTAAAGCCAATGAATTTCAAAACATCCATTGAAATTCCAGTATCCCATACAGAAACAGAATCTTTTAGAGATAAATCTTTATTCCATACTTTCTGCATGCCACTCAACTGAAGAAAAAAAAAGTTCATTTTAATATTACCGAGAAAACTAATTTCATTTATAACAAGAGATATTTTTCAATTTTTTAAAAAAGAAAAATGTGAAAATAAAAACTAAGATCTTTTAATTTTTTTAAAGAAACCAAGGAAAATATACATTTTAATTTTGATAAAATGAGCAAATGAATCAAAACTGCAGAGATTTATTAAAAAATTTTCAAAAACAAAATGAACAAATATTTATACTTTCATAATTACATGCATTGGTATATGTTTGAGCTAAACATATAGCAAGGAATGTAACTAATATCATGTGAAATTTTTTAGATAACCACAATTATGAATAATACAGTGGAACCTTGCTTAGTGAGTATAACTTATTTCAGAATTCTTACTCCTAATGCAATACATTCACAGACAGAAACAATATTTCCTTTATAAATAAACCTAAAGAGAACATTATATATACGTATTGTAAAGGAGTGTGAACAATTTTCATCTTTCTTTCACCTTCTCACAAATGATGTTTTTGCTAATAGTATCTCCTTGAAGTTACTTTTTGTTTCTATATGAAAAAAATTGTTGATATCACACACTATCTATATTAAATTCACTATAACACTTTCTTAAAACAATAAAATTTTATTTTACAACTCAAAATGAGCTATATCCTACTCTTCATACAACCTCACATAAATCCACATTCTCTTTACAACTCCTCATTCTCTCATGCCTTACACATTACTTTGCCTTCTGTAGAGGGTACAATTATACAACACTGGAGTCGAAACAGTACCCTCTATTTCCTAAACAAGTATGAGAAGAAACTTTTACCCATTTTCAGGAAAAAAATAATAGTTGATCAGATATTGTTGTCTCTTTAAGGCAGGGGTACTCAACCATTTTTCTCGCCAGGCCACATACATATGACAGGTATTTCCCACTGGCTGCAACATGAGGATAATGGG
>BMAV01002595.1:373835-429925 GCA_019973955.1 Trichonephila inaurata madagascariensis | reverse complement strand
TATCAAGCACATAAAAAATACATTTACTTTTATGCATTTTTTACTGAGTTAAGGGGTAGTTTTAATTTCCTTTCATCCATGACCAAGCCTCTCTTGTTTACATTCTACTATAAAAAAAAAGCAAATTAAAAAGCAAAATTGATAGATTGGATTTTAGTACAATGTTCTTAAATCATTGAATTTCTTAGAGCAATGAGCCATGGCCGGGGCACTCAAAAATAACTGGTGGGCCCCATGCGGCCCACGGGAAGGAGGTCGAGTATCACTGCTTTCAGGCATCTATCTTCTTAATATTGTTCTTGAAGATAGCACAAATCAGTTTTCAATTACCAATTGTTTATGTTTGTTAAATCAGCCACTCTTACACTTCTTGCATCATAACATGTCTGAATACAGCTTTTGAAAAACGTGTGTTCACAAGTGATACTAAGACGTTCAAAGACAAAATATGCTAAACACAGATTGATGTAGCAAGTTCATAATCTTGGACTTCCATGTCTTCATCACTCATTATATGAAACATTGCTTGCCAAGTGTATTCACTTATTGTGCAATTTATTTTGAAGATTATGCAGGGATTTCATGATATATGAATTAGACATATCCATAAGAAAAGGAATTTATTACCATAAATAAGTTTAACTATTTTAAATTCAATTTGAATTACTTATAAATGCAACATATTGCCCAGTACGGAAGAATGAGAAATTATTTTTGAATAAAAAAAAACTGTTTGGGGCTAATTTAAAGTAGGTATTTTAAGTAATTCATTTACTCATTTTAAATATTATCGTATGCCATCCATCCAGTATAGTGGTTAGTGACACTGACTGCAGTGCCATAGGGCCTAGGTTCGAATCCTGGAGAAAGCATGGATGTTTGTTAATGTATAGTACCTTTCCGGCATGGGGGTACTCTAAATAGCCGTCGAGCCACAAATCCTTTTATGAGATTGGGGGAAGGGAGGTGGGAAGCCCCCTGACCACTCCCAGGGTGTTCTCCTTTAAAATTGGGGAGGAACCAAGCAAAATCATACTGTCACCTACATGGTGTTCAAATCTAAGGCTAACGACAGGTGTAAAAATCTTGCCCTTAGCCACAATGAATTTTGTGGGCCTTGATCTGATATTATTGTCAATCAGATGGCATAAGTTAACAACAACAAATATTACCATAGGTTTTTCAATCTAAATAGCAATTAGCAATACTAGTAAGTAATTCTTAAATCATAAAAATTATATGCATGGTATAATTATTTCAAAATTATAATCAGCCTATATTCACAGATAAGCAAGCATACATATCAGTAATCAATCAGACATCATTTGTAGAATTTGGAGATATCTCCAGTATGTTTAAAGGAAATATACTCGTAAGTGCAAAATAGAAGACAAGTAAAACACACCAAATGGTACGGAAAAATTCTTAAGTTTGAAACCTGCTGAAAATGTCAAAAACTAATATATTGGAACTAATTTTTTATGGATGAATACATAAGTTTATATTTAAATAGTTCACTATATGCATCATAATGATTAAACAACTTTTGTATTCTCCAATCTGCAATAATAAAGAAATGTGTTGTTGATAAATAAACTAATTCAGTTTAGAACAATAACTGTTGATACATCTATAAATCCTAGTTGTTGATAAATAAACTAAATCAGTTTAGAACAATAACTGTTGATACATCCATAAATCCTAAGAACACATTCCTTCTAAATTATCCTATTATTATCAACTGTTACTGTATTGGAAGGATCATAAACACTTGTTTCAAATGAAATAATCTTGGCTCTCTCTTATTCATTCCAACTACGGTTAATGATATTATCATAAATCACTACATTAGCAGAGAGTAAAAAATACAGAGTTTAAAAAACTAAGTTTTCTGAATAATTTATGTATAGCTAAAATAATACAAAAACAACAACATCATATGAACTTTTGAGAAACTAATAAAAATTAATTTTAACAGTTAATGGAAAAAATAGCTTCTTTAAATAGAAATTATTAATTGCTATTAAATAGAAACACACAAGGTGGGTTATATCATTCATTAAACAACAAAATAGCTAATAATACCTCTGTTTTATGATCCTGTGAAAGCTTTAAATTTTCATTCAGGGTATTATAATAAGTTGATGACATTTCATTAACATCTTCTTTAGTAACTTCTCCACCATTCTGCAATTGCAAAATAAACCTTGTGAATAATAAAAGTTCAAAAAATAAATAAAAATATGAAAATGATAGCATTCTCTACTGGTGTATTTTTATTTATATATTTAAAATGTCAACTAATACTTTATATAATTAAAATACATTTATGAAATTGCTTATTTAGTTTTTTGTATTAATTTCTTATGTATATATATATATAGTAATAAAAATAATAATACAATAAACCAAATGAATAAGTTCATAAACATTTTAAATGTATTTCTTATTTTAGTCATAAATAATTACTGCTGTATTGAATTAAATTGAACAAATATGTTTAACAAATTTATAATTCATTTTCTAGTCTAATTTTTTAAAATTTAAAACATTTTATAAAAAAAGCATGTGTGCTTATGGCCACACGATAGAAGCGATAATTTCAAATTCTGTAATGTTATTTCAGGGAATAAAAAAAAAGGGGGATATTAGTATTGTCATATAAAATTATTTATTCATATGTCTGTACTCATAAAGTAATATTTTTTTGCGAAATATACAATCATATTCATGAATTAATTGTATTCTAAGACAATAGGTTTATGGTAGCTGAAATAGGTTATAAATACTTTAGATTCAAAATTATTTAAATACCTAAAAATAACTCCGTCAAGCATTGTTCTGTACTTCATCATGCTTTCGTTTGGATCATTTGACATAATTAAATTGAATTTTGATTTTAAAAAACTAAAAGGTCAAACTAAAGGTTTTGGTTTGTCTTTTGAAAAAAATCTACATTAAAATCCTCACTTTAAATCATAGGTAATTTTTTCAGAACTGATCCTGCTTTGTGAATTTGATTGTAATTTAAAAATATTCAGTTCTATCCATGAATTAATTTAAGTAAAGGAATATTAAGACAGGTAGTTGATCGGGAAGAGAGAAATCTAGGTCAAAACCTTTAAAAATGGATTTAATCAGAAGATTTATATCACATAATCTCTAGCTTATACTAGCTCTTTTGTCATTGTATGGCAGTTTTGTACAAGTATATCCGGTGCTGCTGCAAGGTAAGTCTTAATTATATTTTGTCTTCTTGTATTTAAGTTATTTAATGTAACTTTTTCTAAATACTTTTATACTTAATTTTGTTATTTTAAATTTTCTTTTTAGACTCAAAGTATATTAAAGTAATTATGTGATTAATAGAACTATTTGTTCATTGCTATTCTGATTCATTAACAAAAATAGATTTTTATTCTTAAATTCACTGCAATATTGCTAATGATAATTATACAACTTAGTTCTATAAAAATTTGTCCTTTATCTACATTTTATGTTTAATTTTAGTGTAGGATTTCTCTCTCTCTCTAAGCCTATTTTTTAAAAATATTACATGTTTTATTTTCATGCTTCTACTAGAATTAAAAAGAATCCTGCCATTCATTTTTGTAGGGAGAGGTGGCGGCACAGGGGGGGGGAAGCCCCACTTACATCAAAGCTATAGATAAGATATAAGATTATAGGAACTTCACTTTCATGGCGCATTCCTAAGTACAAATTTTGCATCGGCAGAGCTCAGGTGTCTTCCCTCTGGGGATGAAATTGGATGTAAAAATTACTTGCAGTGATTGGTATCACCTAAATGGTGCCCCACTAAAAAGTGGTACCAGTTCCAGGGGAATGTACTAGGTCTGCAAAGGTAGAAATACCAATACGCAGCCCCATTACAGAAAAAAAAAAATTCATGGCATATTGGTGGGGGAACAGACTACCGCGTTTCATGTTGTTTCGGAGTGGCGGGGGAATATCCCTCCTTTGGTCACGTTTTTTTAGGGGTCTATACGTCGCGGATGACCTTGAGCCCGATTTCTGATTTAAGACGAAAAATGTCGATTGAGCATTACAAAGCCAAGCGTGATGCTTCATTCAAGTTCACTCTCCAGCAAAATGCACCTAAGGAAGTTATCACTTGTATGGAATAAAGCTAAGTGTTTTACTTACCGTAAAATCCGGTATATAACGCGCACCCATACTTTCAAGCTGCATTTTTTAATTTTTAGGTATATTCGCCGTATAACGCGCACCCCCTTTTTTACGAAAAAATCTGACACATTAGTATACATTGCTCTTATGTTTTGAAGTCATTTATTCGAGGTATTATTCCAAATTTTTTAAAAAAATAGTATACTTCTAGAACTACATCTCTTTTAGTTCATAAAGCAAGTCATTTCTTTTAAATAAACAGTATTTCGATAAAAATAGAAGAAATTTTTTTTTTGTATGTTCATCTCTTGTTATTTTTAAAGCTATCGTTTTTATACCCGGCGTATAACGCGCACCCTTAAATTTCCATCCTATTTTTTGTGTTAAAAGTGCGCGTTATACGCCGGATTTTACGGTAAGTGAAATGAAAAAATATAATTATAGTGTACAAGTATTTTATAAGTAAAAAGAAATAGGAAAAAGATTGTAGAAAGTTAATGCTGTTCTAAATCTCTCTTACAGATTTACAAATGTTGTATCTATTTTCTTTTATCCTTTGTGTGTTTTGGTTTTATATTTATTCATGTTGTACTTTAAAGCTACATGAGGGTTACTGGTGACAGACCTGATAATTTTGAACTTTGGTCAAGTGACAAGGATGAAACCTGAGCTGGCACTCCACTCTTAAAACTTTCAACACCACATCAATGAGAGGACTTATAGCCTCTACAGATTTAAAATACATCAGCCGCTCTATATGGCAAATGTTCAGAGGCACTAGTACATGAACCCATGATTTGACAATGTTGGCTACGAGATTGCAACAATGACTATTCAGCCACCATGACTGCTTATCCTCTATGGAAATTATTATCACTTTTAGAAACTCTAATAATCCTTCGATATTGGACATTGAAAAATATGTCCCTGATCTTAATTTTAACAGACCCAGGAACATTCTTTCGAATCCTCTCTTCAATTAAATTTTTATTTAAATTCATTTCACTCTTCTCGCCCATCTTAAAAGCTTACTTTACCTCTTTCCACGAGCCCTCATGATTAGAGTAGCCGACTTCAAATGACTTGCCCTGGATTCGATTCCCGGGACCTCACTATTTTCAAAATTACTTTAATATTCCAGGGAAAATTATTTCTTCTGATCTAATTTAATTTCCATGTGCCTTTCTATTTTTTCTAAATGTATTTGATTCCTTATTAACTTTTAACAAAGCTGTTTTTCTGATTTAATTCATTCAATGTTTTTTCTTTCACTTCCACGACGACCGAGTTCTAAGCTGCATTCCCATTGGTCAGGCCTCGCCCTGCCCACCCACTGATCTAAGTCTGCTCTCATTTTCGGTGCTTGCACTGTTTTTGAAGCAATTTTTCTCACACTTAATGCATTTTATTATTTTTAAATTTTAATATTTTACTCTCCTATAAGTATATTTTACCTTTTAAGTATTATTACTTAACAAAGGGCAAGAATCATAACATTACAGTCACTCAAAATCCTAATGATAAGAGGTTAAAGCTTGATAGAGATAGACACTTTGGCCATCCACCCAACGATATTATCACTTTTAGAAACTTTTGTGTTGAGAAAGATTTGTTAAATCATATTTAAAACTAGAGAATTTCCTTAAATAAATATAATTTTTTTTTCAAATTATATATTGAAATTTTAATTAAGTTGAATAGAACAATTAAAGCATAACATTAAATGTATTTTTTAGATGACTTAACACAACTATCAGAAGTAGTTTTGTGATAACAAGGATATCGATTATTATTTGAGTTGACAAAATACTGCAACATATCAAGCCTTAGATATTCATAAGTTATAATCAAGGTTAAAGAAGATGCATAGCTGCATTCTTAAATATGTGGTTGCTAAAAGTTATGCTTTATTTAGATAAATTATTAATTTGAATTTCTCACTGTATAAAAAAATATCTTGATAATTAAGAATAGAATTAAAAACATCCAAATATAACTGAATATACAACTATAAGATATTTTTAAACATATTTTATGGAAGAAAATTTTTAAAAAAAGGGATACTTTTTTAATTTTGATTTAGTTTTATAAATGGTATTTATAATTTTCAATGGAAGATAGTTAATTTTATCATGAAAATTGAAAACAAATGCTTCAAATCCAGAACTAATTAAAGTATAAAACATACATATACACTTTTGATAAGCATGCATGCTAAAGGGCATGTAGACATAAAGTTAAATTGTATTAATAAGAAAACTAAAATTCAGTTGAGAATTAAAAAGAAATCATCTTATATAATGCAACTAAGATACATATAATTAATGTATGAAGCTTACAAATAATTTTAAAAGAATTCATGCTACTTAAAAAATTTGCTAAAAGGATGCTTTCACTGCAAGTATAACTAAAATATAATTATTTCTAAAATAAACATGCATTTTACACTTTAAAAATAAGTTAGATTAATATATATTTTTTCTTTAATGGGGTACTATATATTTACTAAAGGTGGATCAAATCATAAATTGCTTAAAATTGTGCATACGTTTTACTTCATCTCTTTTATGAAAATATTTTTTCTGCTTTTGGAGAATTAAGAATTCGTTTACAAAATAGGAAATAATTCTTTAGATTATCTTCTTTTGGAGCTTATTTTTCTGAATACAAACTATAATGGCTTATAGAGATTAGCTTTTATTTCATTTTACACTGAAAAGAGAAGAGAAGAGAAGAAATTATTACTTAATACAAATGTAAATTAAGCAAAATTAAATTTCATCTATTTATAAAACAGTATATGTAAAACAGAAAAAAGACAGAAAGGAATAAAAAAGAATATATTTACATAAAATTTTTTATATTGTTCACTTTCAACATTCTTTTTAAATGTGATACAATTTATCACATTCATGGTTAAATTATATATCAGATACAACATTTTATCAGAATATAATATAAAACATGCAATTGAATGAATTGCAATGAATAAATCAAAAACTTACAATAAGCTTTTCTGCATAGATGTTAGGTACACTTTTACGTGAATGTATGATTTTATACATCATTGGATTAGTAAAGGTCGGATCGTCTAATTCATTATGACCCCAACGTCTGAAGCATAACAAATTAATCATGATATCTTTTTTAAACTTTTGTCGATAACTAAATGCTAGTCTAGTGGCTTTCAAAACTTCCTAAAAAAAAATTACCATCTGAGTAAAATACATTTATATAAAAAAAACAATTCTTCTCAATAAAATGAAAATAAATAAGAAATAAGAATGAAATAGTTGTAATGATTTGATTGAATATTGCCCTTCTTTATGCATAATTTTTTAAAGAAAAGAATTCATCAAGATTATTAGGAATGCACTGTATTATAAATTTTTTCATGTAAACACAATATATGCCTCCTAACCCTTATGATACTTACATAAAGGGTTTCAAAAAATGACATAAAGGAACAAATTTTCATTTACAACTTTCTGAGAACATTTGTATTTTTTCAAACAACTCAAAATACAGCTGTAGTACATAATAAAAATTTATCACATTACTTAATTAAAATGATGTCAAACTTTTAAAATAATTTATTAAGATTAACTTTTAATTTAAAAGAAAATTCAAAAAGGAGACTTAAACAGAAAATTCTTTTGACATATTGTTAAAAAACCACATAATTTGATTCAAGAATATGCTGCTGATGCCTTCAAATTCTGGGAGGACTTTGAGCTTTGATGGTTTTAACATGCATCAGCCCCTCTACATGGCGGGTCTTCAATGGACCTAGGGTTTGGACTGATAACATGCTAACCATGAGTCAGTGACCATAAATTCATTTGAAAACATTTTAATTTTATCACATTTTTAGATGTTTTTAATCATAAACATATGAAAAATAATTAACTAAAACAAACATGAGTGATGATAACATTACCTCAGGATGATCACCATTTACATGAATAATAGGTGCTCCAATCATTTTCATTAAATCACTAGCATGCTCAGATGATCTAAAAATAAAAATAGTCTTTTATACTATGTATTTTATACTATAGTCTTATAGACTATGTATATTTTTACAAGATTATAAAACAGACATTAGTGTACATAAATGATACATACTCACATATATCTATATAACATCTGTATGACGATTTTACTTGCAATACAATTTAAATAATTCAATTGACCAATAAGCAGCCGAAATTTATTTTTTCAGTCAGATAAATGAAAGATTAAATATTAAAGCAAATTTTAAGATTTAGAAATTTGTCTTTCACTAGCAAAATCTTGATCAATCTAACTCTATACATAAAAAAAAATTCTTAAAAAAAAAAAAAACAGACATCAAATATTTAAACCATCAGTGCAGTTCAGTGTATATTAAAAAGCTTAAAAAATGTTGAGAAGTATAAAAGAAAATGTTTAAATAAACAATATAGAACAACAATATTTCTAAATTAATAAATTATTTAAAAATTTTAAGCTGAGAAAAGCATATGGTGTTTAAAAAAACATTTTTTTCCTTTCAAATTGTTACTTATATTATTTGATTACAAGAATACAAATAAAAAATTGCAATAGTTAAAAAAAAAAAAAAATCTGTATGCTCATTGTAATAAGTGTTCTGCATATAGTCATTAAGTTTTAAATATTTACCTTTGTATTAAAAAAATTTTTTTTAGAGAAAAGCACACAAAATGCTATTTTTTTTTTTAAAAATTACCTTCCTCTTTCTTGGGGTGTGGTAAAGCCAATTTGATTATTAACAATAAGATGTATTGATCCACCAACAGAATAATGAGGCACATTAGACATTGCAATTGTTTCCATAACCACACCCTATGAAACATAATTTCAATTAATGTGCAGTAAGTTATAGCACATATAAAACAAATATCAGTATTGAAATGAGTACATGAAAACAACTGATGCTTAAAAAAGTACAAGAGCTCATAAATTTTGGCTATTCCAAATGAAAAAAAAAATTAAAACAGCTCAAAAAACCTATATAATTTTTTTAACAAATAATATATTAAATAATATTTAAAATATTATTTATATTATATGTTATGTAGCAGGAAACAAATTTACTAGTTATTTCAAAATTAATCAAATCATTGTAATACTATATACTATAAAGCACTCAGCTTTATTACTTTGAGATATCAAAAACTAAAAGAGATAATAAAAATAAATATTAAGAATAGTATATTGATACAGCCTTTTAAAAAATTTGTTCATATGTAACAAAAATACCATAAAATCTGGAGTATAACATGCACTTTTAACACAAAAAATAAGATCAAGGTTTAAAGGTGCACGTTATATGCCGGGTACAAAAGTGATAAGTTTAAAAATAACAAAAAATATGAGCATAATTTTTTTTTTACTTCTACACATATCAAAACACTGTTTATTTAAAAGAAATGACATGCTACTTATGAGCTATAAGAGTTGTAGTGCTAGAAGTATACCATTTTTTCAAAAGTCTGGGATAATACCTCCAATAAATGACTTCAAAACATAAGAACATTATTTACTAACATTTCAGATTTCTTCTTAAAAAAGGGGTGTGCGTTATATGGCGAACATACATAAAAATTAAAAAATGCAGCTTGAAAGTATAAGTGCATGTTATACGCTGGATTTTATGGTAGTTATTTTTTCAAAGTTCATTAATGTTCAATTAATTCAAAAGCTCTTATGTCTTTGTCCTTAACCACGTAGTCGACTGCAGCACATTGTGTGTTTGTTGCTTTATGTTCTGTGTTTTGCACCATTATGTTTGCTTCTTGTGATGTTGAAACACTCTATGATAAATGTTGAATAAACTGGATTAACTTTCAAGACTGCCTCGTCAATCCCACTAGTATGTAGCATCACCCAAAACAGAAAATGCATCAAACATACAGTAATCACTCACCAATGGCCACACCCTATCCTTTTGTTTTTTTACAGCATCATCCACTCGCCACGATTTACAGTTATTTTTACCACTCTTCAGTAATATTAAAGAAGTATTTCATATACATGCACAAGCAGTCAGACCTCTGCTTAACGAAGTTGCTAAACTCCAAAAAAAGGTTTGTTATGGGGAAAATTTGTCACATAGAGATTCATCTTTCAATATTTTTTCTGTTCTTCGTTCCAGGAAAAAGTTTGCAAAATGGAGGAATTTGCAGAAAAGAGGTTTGTAAAATGGAGGTTCGATTATATATATATATACACTCCCAACAGAGGGTGCATCTAGTACATAGTTATGCAGGAGGGACTGAGAGAGAGGAGAAAATAAGTCTTAACCCATGCAAAATAGTTATCTCTTTGTTGTGGTCTCAGTGCAAAAGCTGTGAACCCTTGTCAATTCTCTTTTAAGTGTTGTAATATTCAGGTTGTTTTTTCCAATAAATGTGTTGTTCGTCAATAATTTAGTTTCAGTTTATAATTTCCCATGGCATGACAATCCCTAGGTGTATATAAATATATCTTCTATAAACAAAAACACCTAAAAAAACTCCCCTTTTCAAAAATAACAAATTCTAACATTTTCAGAAAGATATAAAGCTTACTTGTCCTGAAAAGGAAGCATCTCCATGAACTTGTATTGGAAGAACAGGGTAATCTACTTCTTTTGATGAATTTGTTTCATAGTCAGCAAGTTTCAGAGTTTGTAGACGACTGCGAGCATATCCAACAACAACAGGTGAAACAGCCTTTTTTTTTGTATAAAAAGGTTAAAAACATTTTGTAAATTTTTCAATGAATACTGTTGTAATACATTAGATAAAAGATATTTATATTTACTTTATTACAATTTTTTAATTTTCACTTTTAAAATATTTCTTACAAGTTTCATTCTGTTAAAGAATAATAATTAATAGCTATATATCTGCTTGCTATATAATTAATCATAATTATAAAGCATGCAAAGGAAAAAGTTTTAGTATGAATATTGTATAGAATTAATACCAGCCTTCATTTACTATATAAATACAGAAAAGATGATTTAATACTTGTAAATGATTTTATGATTTTTTATAAATAAAAAATTTAATTTCATTTTTCAGCATACCTCTAAATGTGAAGGATTAGGAAGTAAGGTAATATGCACTGAACTATCTTTAAATTTATATTCAGTCAAACCAGCTGGAAGAAACAATACACATGTTTATAGACATTAAAAAACGCATAACATGTATTATTGACAAATGAAATGAAAATGAAAATTGCATATTGAAAGCATGTAAAATTTTTATATCAACATTACCAATTTTAACGTAAAAAGATGTCTTCAAATTATTTCATTAAAGGACTTACTTAGATGAGACAATACATCTCCAGTAGCATCTATGTCCGAGGGAAATTCTGGAAATCCCAACATCTAAAACATAATAAGAATCTCAACATTCCTTCAGTAGAATTGTAAATATGCATATAAAATTGACATTACACAAATGAAGCAATATTTCTAAGAGCTTCAATTGTATCCAAATCATTTAAAATAATCAAATTAAATTAATATCACTTAGAATCTAACAAAGTAATTGCTTGTTAGAAGATAACAAAAGTACAAAACCAAATGAATTAAATAACATGTTTAATTTCAACATCCTACAAAGTTAGTAGGACTTTTCCACATTATTAAATTATTTATTCATATTTTTTCAAGAAATTATTAGTTCATACAATGGGTCCCCAAAATACAATTTTTTTAGTGAACCCCTCATAAGTTTCTATAGATCTAGTTGGAAAATGCTGTTCTAAAGTAGTTGGTATCAGATTTTAAAATTTTGAATAAAAATTATATTATGGGGATAAATAAATGAGATTAATCTCAATCAGGTATTCAATAAAACTGACTAACATTTTCATCGCAAGGGATAAGATAACTCATCTTCCAGCATCCACAAATAAATCATTATAGTGAGAATTGTTATTGATTGCAATTAATTATTATTTTTCCAAGTAAAATAAACAAGTTTTAAAGGAATGTGTTTTGTTACAATTTTAGCACTGCAGAGAGAACAGACTCTTAGCACAGAGGGTGGGATAAAAGCATGCCATTGCTGCGATGAAAGTGTTAAGAGATGAAAACTAAATATAGAAAATGCTGTATATTAATAAAATGAAAATATACTGAACTGAACTCCATAGCGCAACAGCCTATCTGGGTCAAGGTCTACTGTGCCTATTTCAGTTTATGAGATCATAGGAGCTGGAGTGCATGTGCAGATGTTTCGGTCAAGTGGTCAGTCTGAAGCGAAACCCCTAGTGTTCAGTTCCCAAGAAAGCTTGGTACTCATTTAAAGACCTACTGAAGGAATGAAAGGCTGAGACGACCATTCCCAGCTCGGTATTTGAGCCCTGATACACAATCCCTTAGCCACTGGGCTTCAAAATGAAAACAAATTGAATTAATAAATTCAATTGTAAAAATTATCTGTACGTTACCTGATATCCTTATTTAATAATTTTAGAAACATATCCTATAAGTATTTCTGTATACTCTTGTTAAAAGAATGTCATCATTCAATGACAGCATTACATGCAATATCTGCTTGAATTTGAAGGGGATATATTAACAAACAATGAGATAAAAGTCAGTTATGCAAAATATACGTATGCCAAAAAATAAGACGAAAAAAAAAAAAGGGAGAAGACTTTAAAGAATTTTCTTAATCCTTCAGCAAATTGACATAACTGATTACAGTTATTGGTTGAAAAGTAACTATATAAATTATGGTATTAATAGATTAGTTAATCTTCTAAAAAAAGAATTCTTTCACAAGATAGTCTAATACTTTTGCAAAATTTGGTCTAAACATTCTCTACTTCAAATCCCATGCATGTTTCAAATATATTCTGGAAAAATTACAAGGAAACCATATACTTAAAGAAAATAACTAATTTGTAAAATCTTTAATATTTTAGTTCTTGTCATTTTTAATCTTTAAACAATAAAAATCTTTTTAAAACACTATTGTTCAAAAATAAAATTAATTTTTCATAATATTTTTTACTTTTTTAATTCAACATGATAAGGGGATTAATAATCAGTATAAAGAGCCCCTTAATATTTTTAATTTGGGATTCTAATATCAAAATTGAACATTTTCCACCTATTGGTGGGTAAGAGAGTAAAATTTTGGATAAGGTGTTTGATGATATGAGTAATCCAAAACATTAAAAATTTTATACATTACAATTAACTTTTCCCATAACATAATTTATCATTATTTAGACTTTTGTTATCATACTTTTTACAATGTTGAGTAGAAAATTTCATATTATCAAATCTTTGAGAAGCTGAACATCACGGAATTCATTTTTTAAGTACAAATACTTCAAAACCAAATCCAACAAAATCTGAAAATTATGCATTTTTTAATATGAAATTGGTTAAAAGACAGAGAAAAAAGAGCATTTGTAATGAAGTACTTCATTTTTTGAATTGCATTAAATGAGTTAATTAATGAATCCATTAATTTCATAACCTAGCTGCTTTGGAGCCTTTTAACAATGATGTTAATTTTGTAGAGCTACAATGAAAATTGTAAAAGGATGTATCTTTGTTTTGGATGATTTTACATATCAAAACACAATTACTAAATCATTCTTTAATAGGTATATATGCTAAAAGTTTTAATAACATGTTATTAACTATTAGAAGTATATAGTCAACTTTTAAATGATCTTTGAAATTGGAATAAAAAATACCTTTTTGAACATTATAACCGGTGGGAAGTTGAGGAGGCCAGTTAATAAATTCAATCGCCCTCTGTGTGGAATGCCAATAACAACATCCTTTAATCCAGCTATAATATAAGTGGAAAATCTTTTTGACATAAATTCTCAAAGCAAAATAATCTAATTCTTTAAAACAATATTTCATAGCTAATACACTTATCGTTCTTCACTAATAATTTCAGGCCTTTTTTAATTTTGTTTTGAACATTATTCATTAAAAAAAGAAAAATTCAAAAGTACAAATTGAATATTTTTATACAGTAGTATTTAAATAAAGTAAAATTTAAGGATTAAACATGAGATTCAATATGTTAAATTTGACAACATCCCTAGACTAAATTGCTTATGGCATTAGAAGTATTTACACTACTTGTAAAATAAATTCTTCATTATGAACTTAAAAGAGTAAATTGTATATGAGGCCCACTCATACTAATAATTTTAAGATTAATAAAAAAAAGAATTTCAATCTGAAAAACTTTTAAAAAATTTCAAAATATCAGTTTTTTAAAAAATATCTTTAATTCTAAGAAATTTTATAATGTATGCGATAATATACTTCCAAATAAAAACTTAGCAAATTATACAAATTGAAGGTTTCATATTACTAGGAGAAAACAGTAAGCACACTGAATAAACATAAAATAATGCAAAAACATGTAAAGAAAAAGAATGTAAGCATCTAAGAATTCAATACAATAAAGGCCTTTATATATATATATATATATAAAATATAGAATAGTTTTTATTTTTACACAGAACATGATAACTTTATATTAAACTGTTGACCAACATGTCTTTTTTTGGAACATTATATACATTGAACAAAAGGGAGGGGGGGGGCAAAATTTACACCTATAAGAATTACATGTAAAATATAAATTTATATCAGGGAAAAAAATTTTAAAGATTAAAAAAAAAACCTGTTTAAAAAATTAATTTTTGTTTCTGTGATGCCTTTTACCTTTAATTTAATATTTTTATGAATTAAAAAAATATTTTCAGATAAGAAATGGAGGGAAAAAATACAATTTTAATAAAATATCAAAGTAAAAGACTTCTCCCCTTTTTAAACTTAAAATTTACAATTTTATAAATATTTCCTAATTACTACTTAATATTTAACAAGCATGACATTAATTTTTGCAAATCCATACTAATTTTACAAATATGAATGAAGCATTATTTTCAATAAACTATTCAGAATGACCTTTTTTCCTATGTCACAATACCATTAATATTTTTCTTTTTATGAAATGGAGATGATGAAAGGAATGTATCTTAATTTTCAGAAAATTGAAATATAGTAACGATATTTGCAATTTTTCTCTATATAGAAGGCTAATCTGTATGAGTGATGGATTTTTTACAGTTTGAAATCTTTATTAAATGTGTGGCGATGTTAAGAATTTAAGTAACATCATAAAAATCTTATATAGTTTTAATAGCTCAAATTTTTAAAGAGACAAAATACACTAATGAGAGGAAAGATAATGTAACAAGGAGGTACAGGACTGGAACTTTTTTTTTAAATAAATATATCAGTAGTCTAATGGTCCAATAGTCAAGGGTGTAGTAGAAATATTTCTCAACAAAAACAAAATTAAGTTCCACAATAAAAACAAAATTAAAAGTAGTTGTAACATATTAAAAACCACTAATAATTATTACAAATTTTTAATTAAATAAAAATATGAAAGATAAAAAAAAAAGTTAACAGATGTGCTCTAAATAAAACTGATTTAATGTAAAATTATTTTTGATTATAATTTCACAATGACAAAATGTTCACACATTTTTTAAGCATTAACAAAACACACAGGAGAGGGTAATACTTATGAGCAAAATCAGAGCTATTATCAAAAAACCATCAGAGCATCCTATGCTAATTATTGTTAAAACTGATAGTAAGTAAAAAATCAAAATGAAAGCATACCTAAGCATGATTGTCTAAAAATTTCTAGAAAGAACCCAATCATACTTTCAGCACCTTCACCACCATATCGTTTTACAGTAGCAAATTTTGTAGCCAAGAAATTATCAAAAACCTAAAATTAAAGATTAAATTCGGCTAAATTTATTAATATCAATGTGCCAATCATTCCTGTAATTCGTTTTTTTAACAAGGAATATTTTTTATGAATACAGAATATTAAAACTCCTAATTTCATTTATTTATAAATAAATTTAAAAAAAAAATTGTAATAATTTGTAACATTTTTACATTATAGCAGATTTCAGAGACAAAACTGAAATAAGATAAGCTGTTGATTTTCAGTATTTGAAATCAATTTGAAAATACTGTATTGATATGTATACTTCATTAAATTAACAAAAATAAAATATTGAACATAATTGAACATGCACAAAGAAAATGTATTATTATGGTGACCAAAAACTAAAAATAATGAGCAAATTTTGAAAAATCAATCTGGTAATTATTTTATATGTACAACTAAAAAGAAATAATATTTCCATATTAAATTATGCTACAGTATAGCAAAATACTCATATTTTCTTTATATTACAGCCTGATCTTAAACTCTATTAATTTAGTAGAAATTGATCCTGAGATCAAAATAAAATAAAATGAGAGTTAGTCCTTCTCAATACGGTTATGGTAGTCATACATTAACAGGAATAGATTGTTCTTGATTTTCATGGAAACCTCTTCTTTTTGGTATTTTTATTCAAAAAAAGCAAGAGGTGTAAACAATTGTTTAGTGTTCTATTAATCAAATACTATATCAATACAAATATAATCGATCAATACAAATATCAATATACAAATATAATAAATAAAATTGCAAACTACTTTCTGTTAACTTGCAATTAAATATTTTATTGAATACTTTATTTAACTCATAATTTCTTCACATATTGTAATCAATCCAATCGTTTTTTTGTGTGACCTGAAGAATGAATTAAATTCAGACATCAATAATGAAGATGAGTTGAAACAGTATCATTCAATACCACTCTGTCAAATGAATAGGGCTGCAGTAGCCCAGTGGTCAAGGTATTGGATCATGGCAGGCATGTCATGGGGGGGGGGGGTGCCAGCTCAGGTATCGTCCACGTCACTTGACCATGGTTCAAAATTACGTGGTCCGTCGACAAAAGCCCTTGTGTAGCTGAACAGTGTGACGTTAATATTCCCTCACTCTGTCAAATAAATACTCAATTCAACAATTGGGAAACAATGAAATACATAATGGAAGTGTGAAAGAAACTAATAAAAACGTCAAGACTTTAACAGTTAAAAATATGAAAGAAGCCTTCTGCATGTTGACAAGTTCTTGACTAACACCGAAGACTTTGATCCTCACGAAAAATGAATATTTAAAATATACAGGGATATTGAAAAAGACATAGCACATCATAGAAATTTTTATTAAGAAAAGTGAGAGGGAAAAAAAAGAAGGTATTCAATTAACAAGTTTAGAAAGAAAACATTTAAACATGATTTTTAACTTCATTAATGCATACATATTGATAAATAAATATTACAAAACACAGAATTTGGTGAATAATTTTTATATCCCTCTACTTTTGTTAACAGCATAAAAAGCACTTACTTCAGATTTAATAAGCTCGTTTACTAAATCTTTTTTTTCTTCATGTGATATTTTACACTCAAGTTGAATTTTTTCAAACTCTCTAGTAAGCCACTCTTTTTCATTTTCCTAAAAATAACAATTTAATGTAAATTGATCTTCAATATATTTTAACTTTTAAAGACATTTTGAACAAAGCAATGATTAATATAAATCAATATATAAAGTTAAGTTTCTCTCAATTACAATAATAGCCTATATAGTTCCACATCTCTTACAACCAACAAAAAGAATCTATTAGGAATGGAACAACTTTGAAATCAATATGCATCGCAGTAAAAGCTTTGAAAATTAGCTTTAAATTTTAAAAGCATCTTCCAAAAAAGTTTCTAGAGGGAAATTTTAGTTAATTCTAGATATGCTATAGTAGACTTTTTTTAAAGCAGAATTATAAATATCCTAAAAGGATTTCCTAGAACTAAAGAAAATTCTTATTCTTGATCAAAATTATTTGAATTAGAAAATAAGCTTTTAAATTCTATATTTTTTATCATAATGTGCAGAAAAAGTAATAAATAAATTAAAATAAAGAGGAAAAATTAAGTGTGCCAGGAGGAATTGAGAAAATTTCTTATGTAAACTGCAATTAAAACAATCATACCTAATTCTGTTTCTACATGATAATTATGTTTCCAAAGAATACATGTAAAAAAAATTGCATACAAACATATTGCATCAGTAGAAAAGCAGAAGACTAGTTCAAGACCTAAGAAATTAGCAAAATTAATACAATAAACCATGAGTTTTTATGTTATGATCTTAAATATTTTATAATATAAAGATTGCACATGCATCATACAAAGCAAAAGTTAATTATTAATTGAAAAAGGGGGACGTAAATGTTACTAATTCAAAAATACAAAAATTAGTCAAAATAAAATAAATTACACATAAAAGATTTTATTCCCTTTTTGACATTAAACACATGTTTTTGTAATATTGCAATATTATTTGCTTCACTAGAAATGTCTTGGTTATTCTCTTTGTGCTTCATTGGTGAAATTTTTTCTGTAATTTCTTAAAACAAAATTAGGACTAGTCTCCTGTGGTGCTGATGTTTCAGTGGGTATAAAAAGGAATAAAGGTAAAATGAAAATCTAATCCTTGGTTCATTCACTCTCATCATTCTTCATGTCGAGGGGAAAATATTTATTTAAATAGTTTTTATTGAAACTTATTTTGATGTGTCTGAAGTATTTCAGATACATTAATACAAGTGTCGCAAGATGCTACTTAAGACAAAGTATCATGTGCAAATTCTATTTAAATTTTTATTAAATTTTATAAGCCTCAAAAAGGTACTTTTCACTTGAAAATAAAAAAATTCTTTATCATGTTCTTAATATTTTTTTACAAATAAAACATTACATGTGAAATACAAATTTTAGGTACTTTTTGCCTTTTGCTGAAACAAGCGATGAAGTTGCCAAAAATGATACAATCGATGCCAAACAGAATATTCCTGCTGGTAACCTTTTACCACCACATTTTTTTTAAAAAATGTGGTTGTTTCTCCTCAGAGACATCTTTTTCATAATACATTAAAAATGCATGAAAAACAACTGCAAACTAATATTTATTAATACTTTTTTATGTTTGTATTGTGTATTGTCGCCAATAAAGCCTGCTTGGCAAGATTTTTGCTGGTAAAATGAAAAAATACCAAATTTTATAACATTATTATATTTTTATGCTTTATGTTTATATGATCAACTACAATCATAATGACTTTTAAGGAATCTTTGTTCTTAATATTTGATGCTATATGATACATGTAAAAAATAAATATTATAGCCTAATAAAATACTTTATTCTACATTACATGTAAATGTTGCAGTTCAACTCCTATTTTATTGCAATATATCTTCTTTAAAGTTTCAAGAAGTTCTTCACATGTAATTTTAGTTTGATTAGAATGAAAAAATCCATCTACAGATACTGTTTTATTGTTCTCCAAACCATAATTCAATGGATCAAGATGAGGTAAATATCTAAAATTAATCAATAAAACATAATTTTATTTTAAGAAATAAAAATCACATATAGAAATAAATTGAGTAACACATTGGCACTAAACTCTTAAATATATAGGATTTAAAAGCTACAAATTTTTTAAAAAATTCCTGAATTTAAAACAATTAAATAGATGTTCATTACAAATAACAAAATATACATAAAACATGAAAAACTCTTCTCCAATCCACACTTAAATTTAAATATTCAGCTATATACTTTTGACAATTAACAGGGAATGGAATAAAATTATCAAAACTACAAGAAAATCATACATAAGCACAATAAATAACAGTTACATTCAGAACTTCTTCTTTTTTTTAATTATTTGCCAACTTAATAATACATTATATGTTTTGAAGTCTTTGTGTACTTAAAATAAGGTTTGTTTGAATTTCATAATTTTAAAAGTTGGTGAATATATATAAGATAATTAAGATAAAAATGTCAATACAATGCAGCATATTTTATTATTGGCTTTAAATAAAAATAATTATAAAAAAAGGTAATAATTTATAATAGTAAAAAAAAAAAAGTTTGTAATTTTTACTTCATTTTTTAAAAAAGAGCTTAAATTTTATTTTCATGAAGTATGAAAGCAAATTCATATAACTAAGAATCAGATTTCTAAAATGAGATACATTTAACTCGTGGCATATAACTTAAAATGTTCTTCCAATCAATACAAGCCTTTATCAAATAATGGATGTATCATGCACCTTGAACTGCTAGTACATTTAATACTTTCTTTTTTTAGAAGCATTTTTTAACCAATATACATTTTGCATAAATTTTTCTCAAGTATAATAGCATTTAATAAAATTACAACTAAAACAGTTAGTTTAATCCTTTGTCTACTGAATTATGATTTACTGCAGTTTGCTATATATATTTTTTTGAGTCCCTACAATGAAAATTAAGGGATATACATAAAAAAAAAATACTCAACTTTGGGAAATTTAATCCAGTAGAGCTAATTAATTAATTAAAGATATTCAACTGTAAAAATAATTACATACACTGTTAACTTAAAATAAATAGTCAAATCGTTTCCTAAGGTCTTCATTAACATACAAAAAAAAATAAGAAACTTAATTTTTGACATTAACTACTTTTTCGGAACAAAAATGACAATCTTCGCAATCCGCTGAAAACGCAATTTCTGCTATAAAACTATGCGCCTTTACCGCTAACATACTCATCACAAAACCTGTGCTGCCATACGTCTTGGAAGAGTGGATTTAAAGTAATATTCCTGCTAAGTATTGTCATTCGTAAAAAGGGTTATTTTATGTAATTTTAAAGTGAGTGATACTTATAAGTACTGTCAGTAGATAAAGGGTTAAAAGAATAAGTAAAAAGTTCAATTGAAAAGAAACAAATAAACAATACATACACTGATGTAGATTCTGCAAGAGGATTCAAATTTGCTATTTTGTAACCATGGTTTCGAAATGCTTCTGTTATGTGATATGCATTGTTAATATATTTTGCGGCTGAAACTGATTTACCTAAATAATAAACATAAAATAAAATAAATTATACAATATATGCTAATATATATAAGTATATTTAATTAAAAATCAAACAAATCATTGAAAAAACTTTTATTTATTGAAAATCAAATCAGTGGCATTAAGCATAATCCTTTACAATGACAGATTCTACTACTTTATCAGAATGCAGTTACTATTATATATATAACTTGTTAATTTTTATAGTTAAAATTTGAAAATCATCTTTATGGTGAGAAAGTCTACATATTAATTAATTTTGTACTACATTAATGTTAATATAGAAGTAAAGTTTTTATTAAAGTGAAAATAATTTTCCCACATAAATAAGCTTATAAGTCATCCAATTTATTGTGCAAATTATTTAAAAAAATGCAAACTATTGTATAGAAAAAAATACTATACAAAATAAATAAATTTACAATAAAGAAAAAAAGTAAAAATTTGAACAAAAGAATTTATTTAAAAACATCAAAATTAACTAAAATCATGACCCTCAAATTTTTTTCAATTAGTACAGCCACTGTTAAATATATGGCCATAATTTTAATTAAAATTTAATGTAACCCTCAAATATGTCTATGATGATTTAAAAGAAAAAAAATATATATTTTGACTATACAATCATCTTTAATACTTCTGAGGTCAAAGTTTTGATGTTATAAACTTTCATGACATGTAGTTAGTGTAGCTTGACCAAACTGCATAAATACAAGGTTCTTATGTTAAATTCTATAGACCGGATAATTTTAAACATTTTTTTCTTCTTTCTTTTCTTCGGAATCAGAAATAGCACAAATAGAAAATTTTTATTCAACAGCAGAATAAAGTACTTAAATGATATCTGAAATTCAGAATTATATCTATGGGTAGCCCAAAGATATTCACATTGCTCAGATTCTACACAGCTATTTGCAATTAAGTTATGACAGAATAGCCTAGACTCACAGAAATGTTAATTTAACTACTTATAACCACTCTTATCAAAATATCTTAGATTTAAAAAATTTTTGATGAATTTGTCAAATTTAATCTTTATGTGAAAATTAGTTTAATGGAAGCCCAGTGGTCGAGAATTGCACTTCCATGCCACAGGTTCAGGGTTCAAACCCCAAGCTGGACAAGGTTGACTCAGCCTTTCATCCCTTTAGTGGGTCTATAAATGAATACCAAGCTTGCTTGGAAACTAAACACTAGGGGTTTTGCATCAGACTGACCACCTGATCTCAGCGCCTAAGATCACGAAAACTGTGATAGGTACAGTAGGCCTTGGCACTCTATAAGCTGTTGCACCACTGAGTTTAGTTTAATGTAATTATATTGAAAATATCTCATTTAGTGCTTTTTAGGAGTACTTTTGTTAGCAGTTTTTTTAATATGAATTTTTTTTTTACAAAAAAAAAGGAGCAAATCTTAGATTTATAATTTAACATACGCTTTACTTTAATATGTAGCCTATTCACCTTTAGATGAAGAATCAACCCATCAATTCTACATTTTAAATTATAGTAAATATTAGCATTTCAGTAATATTTTCAGAAAATATCTATGCAGTCCTTGACTTTAGATTTTTTTAAAAAATTTGCAATGTTAATCTTGTGCATATTTTGCGGAATGTCTTTTTGGTGAAACTTTACACACATTGAAGTTATTCTACTATATATAACTTCCATTAAAACTTCTAAAACATATAGCCAAATAGGATAGAATGGGGATTTATAAATATTTTCAATCAAGAAAAGAAATGAACCATTAGCATTATCGTTTTTAAAATACATTTGCTTAAAATATGTCCCTCTAATATTTTATGGCTTATTTACATTAAATCCATAAATTGAATACTATCTAAATTTTTTTTCCATAAAATAATAGTTATATCTAAAAGCAATTGATCTGACACTGTTGAGGTTCTAACTAAGAAGCATTTAAAATATACCAGTTTTTTACAATTGTGATAATCAGTTCTTCTGAGAATAAGGCTCTATAAATGATCTTTTTATATGTAAAAAGAAGGCCCAATAACTGCAGACTTATAAAAATATTTTCTATAACTAGTAGCAGCTCAATAATTGAGAAACACACACATTCTTACTTATCTAATATAGAAAAGTATATTTATCTAATTTTGAAAAAGTAGAGATATAAAAAAAAAAAATATATGGCAGAGGCTGAAAAACATGGATCAATATTACCGAAACTTCACAAATACTGCAAAATGTCACAATAGTCAACATGAATAAATAAATGAAACTTTCTCTGAAAACTAACCTTCCCATTAAAAAAGTTGATAAAATTAAATGTAAAAATCCTATACCTGTTGGGAAACTTTCAGATGATCTGAAGATGAAATAAAATACCAAATACTACTACCACCCCCATTAAACCAACTCTAACAGAAACATTATGAAAATTTTTCAATTCTCTCAGCATTCTAGCACATTTGCCAAACCCTCCATCACTACAGATCAAATAAAAAACTCAATTTTATCATTTAGATTTACAAAATCTAATGGTACTTACATATTACACTGTGGGTCAATTTTGACAAATGCTGTCATCTTTATAATTTTTATATTTGAACATGTGTGGGAACACTTTTCCACTATTGGCACATCTTTGGATTTGATGAAAAATTAACCGACACATAAGTACCAATTTAATAAACGCAAAGCTCGACTATAAAACTGACCAGCAACAATCCAAAATATTTTTCATGGATTGCAGTAGATCAGCAAAACTTTAAGAAACTCACTGATGAAAAAAGGAACAAAGCATGCTTTTTTTCAAATTATAAGATCAAAAAACCCCTGGATTACATAAAAAACAAGGAGCTGACCCAAGGACGTCTTATGACTTCTTGAGGCCCTGGATCCCTATGCAAAAGCAGGCCCTTAACCCTCTAAGCGGTCTGCACTTAAAGTCTTGCCATTTTGGAGATGCTTCAAAAATGCACCGCACATATTTTTTTGCTTTCAGGTGGGGTTCTCAAAAGCAGTTGAGCCGTATTTATAAGAATGCAGCTTGGCGACTTTTGGGAATCTTGCTTTAAGGCAGAAAAAGCATCTCTGGAATGGCAGAATTTTACGTGCAGACTGCTTGGAGGGTTAAAGGTAGACAGTATACATTATAAACTTGTATGTATATGTTTGTACAAGTATTCACAACGTATATAATATATGTTGTCAAATACTTGTACAAACGGTAATCCGAAACTCTTATATTCTCACAAATCTAGGCACAAAACAGCTAGAGCAACTGCTGCCTTTTGACTAAAAGAATAATGATGGTGTATGGTAGTAGGCCTAAGCTTAGACATGGACAATGTTAATGCATAAGAATGCAGTCTTGCCTCTGTTAACAGTTGGCATATAATTTGAAATTCACAGCTTTTTGGAGAATATATGTCAGGGAATAACATTTGACAATTGAAATTATTTAGATTATATGATCTTATTAATGAGAGTTGAGAATGAGACAAGGCCCCCATCCAAGCCCAGTGAGTGAATATTAACGTCACATGGTTCAGCTACACAAAGGCTTTTGGCGACGGACCTCATAATTTTGAACTATGGTCAAGTGACGAGGTCGCCTAAGCCCACACCCATGCCTTAAGATGTCCTTAAGCTGGCCAATACAGAGGGTCCTTTTCTACCGTGAGAACATAATTAGGCAAGAGAAATGAAGAAAACCAATTAAAAGTAGCCATCAAAGGTATGCCCACCAATATGCACCCCAAAGATACTTTAGATAAACTTAAAATTCACAATATTATAATAATCAAGCATCATTTGACGCAAATAAAAAAGCAGGATTGTTAATATTTTTTTAGTAACTCTTATAAAACTAATGCAAATAAAAATATACAATCCAACTCTGTTAACATGAAGTAATTGGAGTCCACAGTTACTGAACTGCAAACTAAATGAACTGTGAATTACAGTATTAAAATAAATTGAAACATAATGTAAGTGATAACACTGATATGAATTTTCTGTGTGATGTCAGTTTGCCTCGAAAGAAATTAAAATAATACTTTTATTTTGACATTTAAAATCTTTAAAGAAAACTGTGTTTTATCAACCAATTCTTGTACAGCAGATTGTTTTTCATTGCCAATTTATTTTTCTTTGCTTACATATTATACTGGCAACCACACAACTTCAACAAATCAAAATAAATCGCTAAATTCCGCAATATGCAGTCAATAGTGGAACTCATTCCTGCAGTTGTTTAAACACAATAATGATAACAATGACAGGATTTGGCAACAATTTTTGATTTGGTGATATGGGTCAACAGTATAATACATACCATTCTTTTTCTTCATTTCTCGTAAGGCAGATTTTATATGCTATGCCCTAATCTGAGATATTTGTTGCTCAAAATAATTTGGTCCTTTAATCCTTTGGTTTCTAATAGTCTGATAACTTTTTATGTAATTTGCTTTGATCTCTTTTTGTGATTCCCAGTTTAATTTTTAAATGCTTTGCAACTCATGTTTTTACTTTCTTGATGTTTTACTTATACACTTATCGAATATACATTAGTTCATCAACTAATAAATAAGTTAAATAGGCAAAGATTTTGAAGAATTTGTGTTCAAGCTTATTTACGTAAATAATTAAAGTTAAATAGCATTTTAATGCTTAAATAAATTCCATTATTTTAACAAAAAAGTAATTTTAAGTAAATGAAACATTATTCAGGCAGCAATTTGTCTGTTTTTAAATAAATAGACAGGTTGTGCCACCTAATATACTTTTTACTAGATGGAACAATTCCATAAGTTCGGAAATACTTCACTATGTTCCCTTCTTTAATGAGTGAGTGAGGGAACATCCCACTGTTCAGCTACAAGAAGGCTTTTGGCGATTCCCTTCTTTAATAAGGAAGTTTCAAGTTTTAATTATTTTTCATGAAAAATACAAAGAAAAAATATGCTAATTTGTAAATGAGATATTCAAATATGCACAGGAATGCGATTTCCTTATTATATACAGCATATGGTGAAAATGATCAATGAATAAATACATGTTTATAGAGCTCTCACTCATCTTTACACTCTACAACCAGAAATGTAACATTTTTTTTTAACAGAAAACTTATATACCAATATTTAAAAATCCATTTCCAATTTTGTTTGATATAGATATTATTTTGAATCACTGCCTTTAGTTATCGAGAACCTAAAACATTTTTTTTTCCCTGACAAACAAATTTTAAATATTTTGAAAGTGAAACCTTCTTGTCTCCTTTCTGCTTCTTATTAATGTTAAGATTTCTTATTTTGCAATTTAATTTGGATTCTGAAGCTATTAACACTTTAGAAATCTTTTTTCTGTTTATATACATATCAGAAATAATAATTTCAAATTTAATTTTTTGTACCTCTAAACTGATATTAAGTCATCCAAACATTTATACCAGCAAAAATTAATAAAAATTTCGAAATTTTTACGAATTTGTACTCAGATAGTAAGAACTAGTTTTCTTTTACATTTCCACTTAAAAAAATTAATAATAAGAATACAGGAAAAGAACTGTACAAAGTGAGTTTCTTAAGCCATTTTTTGTTGTTGCTGTATTCGTTTTCTTAGTTCAAAGAAGCAATGATCTAATACAGTTTAAGTTTTAAATTTTTACAGAAGAGACAACTCAATTTAGAAAAAAATTTTACAGCATAAACTTACAACAGGAGAAATATATTTTTTCACATGAAATTATACAGAACAATTTTATTCATTTGGGTTACATTTCACTCGAATTTTCTTCACATTTTACTGTTATTTTAAGAAATATTATCTTAGAGAATAAAATTTATATGAAAGCAAAATGCAGGAGAAAAAAAAATTAAAGATTTATTAATAGATAAGTTAACATTTTATAACAAAAACAACAGTTGTATACCTAAATTTAAATCTACTGTGGGCTGTATTCGAAAACCATAAACACCACTATATGAATGATATTTAATGGCATGATATTTAAACAACTTGTTTATAAACCTATTCATTTTATAAGTAAACAATACATATTACGCGGCACACGTGAGTTGTTGACAATTACAAAATAACATAATCATCAAAATGATAAATGTTACGCGTTCAAAGCCTTAAGTATATTTTTTTTGAAACTATTTGAAAAAAAATTAATATCGTAAACAAAGCGGAAGAGGTTTGGTTTTAAATGATAATTTTAAATAATATTCTATTGCTCTGTGATGAGAAAGTTAGACAGTTTTATGACAGTAATAAATTATTTGTATTATTAACAGCCTATGCAAAAATTCTGTTGTTCGACCAAATTAGAATGCATTTTATACATACATAAAAATAATTGAAAAAAAGATACAGAATAGAAACTAAGTGTTTATTTTTAACCTTCCATATTTTTATTTTTTTGAATTCAATTATAGTGAACTGAAATGATATAATTTTTCATCTGAAGTTGGCAATGTTGCTGTATCACGAAGAAAATACTAACTTACATTTAAAATATTACCATTTAGTTTTAATTAAAAGTAAAACTACTTTTTCTTTTTCTTTTACTAAATTTTCAAATTAATCGAGCCTATGAATCCCCAAGTAACACCTGGTGCTTCTCGAACTGCGGAAGCTAGTAGGTAAGTAAAAACTTTCATTGTAGCTATGGTATGTCAAAATGATACCTAGTGTTTCAATATCCAAGGAAGATAAGTTTTAAATCTGTATGTAAATATGCTTTAATCGCTTAACCTCAGTTACTTCATTTTTTTATTATTATCGATATAATTTGGTAAATCTTATGAGTAGTTATTGTATTCTGAATGCGCATATGAGTAGATTACTAAATTCAATACATATTTATTTTTGGTTTTGAAATGCGATGTTACAGCTTACCAAATAATTCGATAGATATTTATATTTTTAAAAAAAGATATACCGCAGATAAATTAATAGAAGTTTTTACTGAAAAAATTAAAGCACGTGAATAATTAAATGTGGTAAATTTTAAATATTATACCGGTTCATATTCATTTTTTCGTTTGAAAAACAGTTATCAGTTTAATAGGTCTTAGACTATTTAAACATTATTGTTGTTTACTACAGTTGAAGGTATTCAGAAGTGATGTAGATAAATAGTGAACATTTTCATCTAATGTATCTTTTATTTTATCATCTTATGTATCTTTTATTCCTTAGAGATAATTTTGATTTTAAGTGTTTGTCATACATTTGCAAACATTGTTTTTATTTACTCAAAACTTATATTCCTTGGAAAGCTTCTATTCTTAAATTATTCTATAATTTATTGGACTTGATACAACTCAGTTTTACATATTAAAATATTTTTATTTAAATATGAAAGTAAAAGTTTTTATAATGATTACTATTTTTTTTTTCAATTTACAAGCTTATTTATCAGCTAGAAATTAATATTATTTATCAGCTTTAATGTCTTATTTATTATCAAATATATAAATATGAATCATGCTAATATTTACAAGATTATTTGTTAGCTGGTTTGTTAAATATTTTTTAACATACCAGCTGTTGTAAGCCATGCTATTTCATGCGAGTTCCATAAGATTTTTTGAAATGGTTACCTCTTAACAGTTATTTCTTAAAAATATATTTAGAGTATCTCTGCTTTAATATTTGGTATCACATAATTAAATAATTACTACATAATATTTGATAAATCATAAAATTTTTGTCGAAATAACAGCTTTTTCATTCAATAAAAAGATTCTTCGATTTTACAGGGGTATATTTTCAGATCAAGTTTGTATGGTGTAACAAGATATGTAATTTAGTAATATTTTAAATTACATCTAATTACTTGTCAAAGAATGAGATAAATATTTTAGAAATCTTGAAAGAAGCACATTCTGGTTAAAGTGTGGAACAGTTGGCAGTTTTTGGCAACTAGAAGTGGTCGCCAAATTATCGATATATATCAAGAGTTGTTCTGAGAGAATACAAAATAGGATACTTGCATATTATGTCAACCATTTTGCGACATTATATGAAACGGAAGAACATGGTTACCAATTCAGCATGTAAGGCACATGCAAAATTGGGGTTGCCAACTTGGCAAGTTATCTTGAACATTGGCATATTGTTACAATAATACGTAAATACCCAAAACAGCATTTTACGAAGAAAAAAAAAACAATATTAAGGAACAATACAAATAACACTTTTAAAGTCATTGATCATGCATTAGAATAAAGTCATATACTATTTTCTTAAAAAATAAAGGAGAAAATCTAAATTAAAAATATAGAAAATGGTTTACCTTTTGTTTAAAAGAGAATTTCCAGTCCTTACATATCAGCTTTACTGCAGCAAAATTGCTGCCCTGCAAATTGTACCTCAATATCAAAGCAACAAAGATTCTAACATGTTTTGTATAAAAAAATAAAACCCAATCAGCTAGCAATTTGCATGGCACCAATTTAGCTACAGTGATGCTAATATGTAAGCACCAAATTCCTTCAGAAAGAGAGTAAATTCTATTGGTGCCCTTGAGGAAAAGTAAAAACAGTTTATTCAGGTTGCTGGATTTGAGCAGTTTTTTTTCATATGAGCTCCATAAAGGGAGCATCAAATTGATTCTTACATACGAAGATATCAATCATCATAAAAATTTGAAGTATACTTATCCTACTTTCCTCAAACAAAGTATTCTTTTTGTACAAACCTTTTAATATGATTCACATTCATTTCTATCTTTTGGAATAACCAGAGATATCCATTACTCCAATCCTCCTTTTTAACCAAATGTGTAGAATTTTTGAATACCATACGTTCGATGTTTTGCAGCAAACAATCCTATATCTTTACACAATTGTAACAGACATTTTTTCCTTTCCTTTCTAATCATAAAGAATAAACCTAAATCATACATCTCAGGGAACTAATTTGATAATGGGGGTAATTGCGCCAAGTGCTGCTTGTTGCTGGAATGAAATCCAATATGGCGGCCTAGCGGTAATTTAATGATACACAATAATTTAAAAGAATTGTTTAGAAATGCCTTGAAATGTATTTCAAATAAAGGATATAGGAAGAGATTGCTAATAACCTAGATCAATCAATCAATAAATAATGAATAATAATGTTATGTAATAAAAAGTAATATGTACTAATATAATAATAGTATTATAAGCAGCATATAATAATCTGAAAATATTATTTTATCAGAATTATTTATAATATTCATATAGTACAATTTTATAACGGTTATTAGAAGTAATAATCATATAATTAAATAGTAATTATTAAAAAGAATAATTGTCGAATTGTAAAAAAATAAAAATATTGCATAAGAGAACTCATAATACATAACTATAAATAAACAACATAATAGCTATAAATAAGCAACAGAAATAGTTATAAATAAGATAATAATTATAAATAAATGCTAAAAGAAACAATTATAAATAACGAATATTATATGATTATTACACATAGTAATAATTGCATTTTTTTTTCATTATGAATAAAATAATTACATAATGTATGTTAAAATTAAATAACAATATTAATTATAAATAAATAACAAAATATGTAATAATATTTATAAATAAATGCTAAAAAGAAACAATTATAAATAACGAATATTATATGATTATTACACATAGATATAATTGCATTTTTTTTTCATTATGAATAAAATAATTACATAATGTATGTTAAAATTAATTTAGAATATCAATTACAAAGCAGTGAAAGCTTGCAATATGAAACTTGCACTGCAAGTTCCTTAAACGAATTTCATCGAACAAAGAACGTAAAAAAACATTTTTAAAACGAAAATAAACGATTTATAGTGATAATTAAAAGCACAACACTTATTCTTTTAAGAAATAAATATTCTAGTATTTGCTCATTTTAGAAATATCCATATTCGAAAATAGCCCAGAAGCTGCAAACAATATAAAAATTACACAGAAAATGGTTAAATTCTTAAAGAAATCGTCTGAAATTTAAGGGTTACAGCGGGAAAAAACGAATAAAAGTTTTTCTAATATATGTTATCTCCATGGCAACCACATTGACAGACGATAAAAATGTTAAGGTAACCATATTGTAATATTATCGCCCATCTTGGCGAACATAAACAACAGCTTGGCGCTACTACCCCCGATATCAAATTAGCACCCATCTCAGATATACTGCTCAGGATAGTTCGAAGGAACAAACTCAAAAAGGAAAAACTCAATAGAAAAAGTATCCAAAATGACAATTAAGTACAAAGAGCACATGACCTTGTCTGTATAAGACCATATTTCAAAGTACAAGAGTTGCCAAATTAAAGAATATGAGAGAATGAATTTGTTATCTCACCATGAAATCTAGATAAATAACACCAAATGCAACTGTCCCCTTGTTCTACACTCCAGCTCACATTTTTATTGTACTTATTGTTCAAGGGGGGGGGGCGAAAAAAAAAAAATAGTAGAAAAGTGAAAATTTTAAAAATTTTTTTATTGTACAGTTATTTCGATTTTTTTTTTAATTAAAGCATTTATCAGTGGCATGAAACAACACCATGCTGTCCTTGAAAATATCCTTGAATTTGCATTGATTGAAATTAGAAAGTTGAAAAAAAAATTGCATATCATATGAAAGACCCTTAAATTGTTCTTAAGTACATAATATCTTAAATGTTATTTTATTTATAGAAAAGAAAGGAAATATTTAAGTATGGAATTAAAAAATTTTTAAAGGTTCAGTTTTGTAAATGATTTTGATGGACAGTGAATAGGGTACTTATGTATTATTACAACAATCGCCAAGTCTATTAATAGGGTACTTGCGTATTATTGCAACAATCACCAACTCTATTAATAACTCACCAAGTTGTCAACCCCAGTTGCCTATGTGTCATACTCAGTGAATTGGCTACCAGTTGTATCATTTCATATAATGACTTCAATAAGTTTCGATAATATGTAAGTACTGTGGATAGTTTAAATAAATTTCTTTTTTCTCCCTCTATCAATTCTTTCTTTAGAATGATTTATTCTAAAAAGTATAAACTAAGTTTTTTGTAGGTTTCTTGTGTATTCAAAATGAGTACTTTTTTAAATCAATTAGAAGCTTTATTGGCTTATAAATGTTTTCCATCTGAATTGAATTCCATCTATAGCATTTATTTTCATCTTTTTTTAATACATTGAAATTCTTTCTTTTTGAACAATTTTCACCAGTTTTCCACCAAATGAATATGTATTTTTATCATTAACCTTAAATACATACACTCACTTAAACCTTCTGTAAACTTAATTTATATTGAATCTTAATCTGTTTGCCCTTTTTTAATGTGAGATGATTAATCCTCACTTTGTTATATTCTCTTTTCTTCATAGGATAATGTTTGACTAATTTTTGTAAATTTTGTTTAATTGGTAGTAGGTGAATAGTTTCAAAATGAAATCTTAAAAAGTTAAATATGTTAATATTAAATATTTTAAAAACTTGTAAATAATTAATAAATAAGTAAATGCAGAAAAACTTAATAAATTCTTATTCATTCAAAGGGAAATAGAACAATGTGTCTTGGTAGATGGAATACCAAATCGTTGGATAATTTGTTAGGAAGAAAATTATGTGAAATATATTTTTTGTATTGGGAAACTGTATAAGAACACAAAAGAAGAAAATGGTTTTTATATTTAAATGATTTAAGAACAGGTAAAGCTGAAGAAAAAGATTAAAATATTATTTCTTGATTTTATGAATATGTGGCTTTTATAAAACCTTACTAGAGTAATCTGCATATCCAAAACTTCATCAGTTATATATTTTTGACTTTTAAGTAAAGGAAATTTTTGAAGTGTCAAATTCTCATAAATAAAATTGAGGTTTTTATATAGTATTATACATATCTTTACATGTACTTTTATTGTAATATAAAAATACTCCCAAGTATTATTTTTCAACTTCAGCAAAATTGTATACAAAGCCATTGAGTTAAGTTTTGCTAGCAAACAATATAACAAATATTTTATTTTAAAGTTTGGCACAGTTAATTACTAGACTAATTGATATTGCGATTAAAATATTTTTTTGAAAAAAAATTGAAGTATATTTTATTATATTATGGATGCATAATTTTAAAAGGAAATTATTGCTTTACATTAATAGGGACATATGAATAACAACAGTAGGTAACACAATAAATACAGAACAGGTAAAACAATGAGATGTTTGAGAATTATTTCAAGCAATCTAATAAATAGCAATTCTATTTTAAAACTAATAAATGAGTTATAGCTATTTATTCAGTATTATAAAAACAATGAAATATGTAGGTTTATCACTGTGAAAAATGATCATCTTATATCATCTCATATAAAATGAATATAACTCTATAGTTATTACTCTACTAAAAAGAACCTATTTGAAATTGATTCATTAACCTTTATTGAATAACTGATTGGTGCTTTACGTATTAGCATCATCACAGGAAAATTGGCATCATGTGAATTGGGCCATGATATCAAAACAACAAAGAGATCTTTCATGTTTTATTTAAAAAAAAAAATCAATCACTCAGATCTTGGTGGAAAGTGGTGTGATTCAAGTGGCGCCAATTTGGCTGTGGTTACATTAATGCGCAAGTACCGACTGATTTTATTTTGTACTGAAGAAATGGGGAACCAAGCTGAGGAAAATTTTCTTATACTATATAATATGTATAATAAATTTTCATTCTCATTGAAAATTTTATGTCTATATTCTTCCTCTTTTTTTTCTTTTTAGGAAACGAAATGCTGCCAAAAAATTGATTGAAAGATATTATTTCCAATTGACCGATGGGTGTGGAAATCAGGCATGTGAAAATGAAAATTGTGCTTCTTGTCAAAAAGCCCCCAAATTAGAACCAGATGAAGCAGCAGCTCGTGCTATACGGCTCTTCAAAGACAAAGCTAAGCTCTGTGTGCCTCCATGCCCATCAACAGATGAAAGCTACAATGAAGATCTTCCAAATGGTACAAATGATATTGCAGAGCAAAATTATCGTTTGTGCCAGAGTGGTCAAAGAAATGTGCAAACAAATGATTCATGTAAAATGGACACAGATGTGCCTATTACAACATCTGAAAACTCTAGTGGTGTTTCGAAAGAAAAAACAGAATCCCATCAGTCATCAGAAAGTCCCACAGATTCTTCTAGCTCAATAAATAAATCTTCTAATTGTTCTCCTATGGATACTACGAAAGAAACTACTTCAAGAGGTAAGAATGAAGTATGAACCAAAAGGGTAACTATCGTATTTACTAGAATCTAAGCCATGCTATTTTTCCAGTTTTAATGCTACTGAAAATCGGGTGCGGCTTAGAGTCGAAGGTAAAATGTTTGTTCAATGGGCAAAATTGAGTTTTTACCCCTTTCAAAAGGAGAAATGTAACCGTCTATTCTGTCCACTTTCATCAGTGAATTATCCTATTCCACAATGTCTCCAGTATTCAGTTTATCCTAAACATTGTTGTCTGCTCTTATTTAAGAAAAATTTTTGTATATGCTTTCTTTTAATCACCTAAACATCAAAGATATCTGTAATAGCTTCAAGATGAGTTCACTATGATGCAAGTATAAAAAGGGAAGCAATTTTATATGCAGAAAAAAAAGGAAAACAGAGCAGCGGCTACTGAAAATTTGACACGGATGAAACAAATATATGCTGATGGCGTAAACAAAATGTTCTTGTTTGTCAAGATGTTGTTTTCTTGTAAAGGTTCAACAGTCTTTCATAATTCTTTCACATTCTTCAATAATACATTCTTTTTTTGAAATGTTGCATAACAAATCAATTGGATGGCACGGAAGATGACACTGTGTAGGAAAATAGCGATGGCGGCACCAATTCCTAAGTCAGCAGGGACGAATCATTTTTGAAGCATGATACTGACGGTTAGAGTAATTATAGGTTCATGTATGTATTTGAAAGTTTTTGAAGCTGATAAAATAAATTATTAACTTATAATTTCTCATTAAAAATTTTTTTTAAAATTCCTAAGTATCTGATATTGATGAACCTTTTACACAATTTTTTATCTTTTCTCAAACGTGCTGAAAATCTGGTGTGCGGCTTAGAATCGATGACAACATTTTGTCACAAAAATTTGTTGAGAATTCAGGGTGCAGCTGATGGCGGCTTAGATTCAAGCGAATACGGTATATGTTATTGATATATTATTTTGACAAAAAAACCTTAGAGGAATGATAAGTGTTATGAATTTAGTTATCTGTAGGTAAAGCCAGTAAGCTATTAATATATTGTTTTTGATTTAAATTTTTCCATTAAAGAGCATCGAAATAACAAATAAATTTTAAAATTATACAAATTTATGAATGATTTCTATATAATTTTGAACTTTTTTATATTAATTCTATCTTTGTGTCATGAATAATTGAGGCATTGTTTACTTAGTAATTTTTTTTTATATTGAAAATATTTTTTTAAATATTTTATTCTTAAATTTCTTTTTGCGATTTTTTTTTTTTTTATATGAAAATATTGTTTGTTTATGTATTAATGTCATTGCAGCTAAATTTACATTAAGCTAATTGTGCTATTTTCCTCCAAAATCTGGCCTTTTTTTCTCAAAATAAAACACTTGATTGAGGATGTTTTTATAGTTTTCTTTTGCTCCTATGATATGCAAAATTTGCTCCACACAAAATGCGCCTTCACTGATGCTAATACGTTAATCCCGAATATTGATATTGTAAATTCACTTAATATAAAATTTTCCTGTCACATTCAAGCAAATTTAATTACAATAAAGATTTAATATTCTTTTTACATAGATGTATGCTTAATTATTCATAAAAAGGTTTTTTTAAATATCAGAATGAGTGGTGTAAAACTTTGCTATTTTGGGAATGAATCCTCATTACATAATTAAAGAAAAGTATTATGTCATTGTTGACACTTATGCAAAAAAATGTAAAAATTATTTTATATTTCGGTACTTAAGTATTGTGTAGTCTATACCAATTTTGTCAAATCAAAAGACATTACCAAATTCTGTGAAATTTCTAGTGAATACTGTTAGAGGAAATTGTTCCCACTCATGTTTGAATGTTGACAGCATTTGGCAACATGTTTTTTAACTGGCAATGTCTTTTAATTGTGTTGTAAAAGTGAAATAATAATTTTAAGTCATTTAGTGTAGTGAAATAATTTAAAGATTTTTGTGTCAACACAATATGGTAATGCAGGTATATTACTTCAGATATTAATATAGCTTCTTCAATGAATTTAAGGCTGTATCTTGGGGGTATAACTGTGGGGAATACGACTCTTTTGTACTTTGTGTATTTTATGATTAAAAAAAGTTGTATCGACAAGGTATGTTGATAAAAATGTAATTGGAAATGGAGCATCTTCTTTGGCCAAATGTTTTTTAAATGCATATGTCTTAGCTAGCTAGTTTTGAGTGAGCCCTGTATTGAAATTCCTTTGGGGCCCTTTTTTAGATGCAAGAACTCTGTTAATGAGACTGTAGTTACACATGTTCAGGGCCCTGTGGCAGTTCAGTGGCTGATACAGTGATAGCTATATACCTCTGTATCTTAGCTTAAAATTGTTTTTTGAAGCTAAGAATGTTTTTTTCCTGTATATAACCTGCAAACCCTTTCTTCGAATAAAAAAATAATAAACATTGCATAATCTCCGGCAATTTTTACAGTGAATAATCCAAAATATATGCTGCCAATAATGTAGCATCAGAAAATTTTTTAAAAAATTACGCAATATTATAAGTAAATATATTCAAATTATAAGTTATAAATTGTACTAAAGAATTTATTTTTGTAAAATTTTTTTCTCCATTGTTCCCATAATTTCTGAACTTTCAATTTAAATCTCTAGTTATTCGATGTCTAAAGGCTGTAATTTCTTTGTTAGTCTTGCAGGTATTAGTTGCAGATGCAGACTTCAAAGCATTTTTAATATTCTCACTAAGATGTGCTTCATCGAGTTCATAATTTAAAAGTTTTGGGTCGCATTTTTCAAAATCAGCTTTGTATTTTTTCCCCACTATTGAATATTTGATTCGTCAACGTTAAACAATCTTGCAGTTTCCCGATTTCTTACTTTGGTAGCCTTCTCTGTAGCATTTAGTTCAGAATCAGCCGTGTAATTTACACGTTTCCGCTTCAAACTGACGAAATATGAACTTTTAGTATTTTCAGAATGAAACTGCTCAAGTCGAAACAGAATGCGCAATAATGCTACTGTAATATCTCTGAGGAACTGAATTTGTTCTAGAATGTAATTGGACAAAACTGATTGTAGCTGAAATACGTCAGCCGAGTCGTAAAAGCTTTCTGCTCCATCTGTTTTTTATTTTATATTACATAAATGGTATTTCTTTCAAAACTTAATTGTAAACTTTTCCAATGGTGAATGTTTTTTATCACGTTATCCGCGGCGATATATAATACGCTCAACGAAATTTGAAACTTTTTTAACACATAATCCGTGGATTATATACAGGAAAATACAGTAAATATAAATTTATCATGTCTCTTTATTGTGACTGAACTTCATTCCATGTTTGATATTTTATCTCAAACTTAAAGATTATAAAAAATATTAGAAATAGTCCAAAATCTGTACATATTAGGGTGTGTAAAATAGTATACTATGTGACACATAATTGTTTCTTTTATGCAATTCTTTGTTAATATGAATTTACCATGGCCTTTTCTACTGAAGAAAAATTCCATCTTCCCTGATAATTGAAAAAAGGCTGTCAGCCTAAAATATTACATAAATTCTGGTGAATTTCTTTTAATAAGAATATTATTTTAGATACTTTTTCTTAGTATCATACTATTTGGCTCCTTTGTCGAGATAATTTTTCTTGTATTGATGCAGTACCAGTTTGCCTGAGCTTTTAGTTATATGAAAACCTAGCATCATAGAAGGAACCAAGCTAAAATGTGCTAATTTTGCTTCAAAAATGAATTACATGGTTATAACAGGAGAAGTTCCTTAATTTTTAATTCTCGCAATTTTCCTTTTTAGAAGAAAGAATAAGTGAATTATTTATATTTTTATGAATGTAAGAATCAAAAGAGCAATGATTTTGAAACATTTTAAAGTATTCACAGGTAATTTTTTTACCATTTTAAAATATTATGTAAAAATCAAATTTTGCATTTAAATGTGTCTGAGATATAAAAATATATGCCTGCATTATATAAGTGTACATAAAGAAAAAAAAGTTATATTTTGGATTAAAAAAAGAAATCAATATAATGTTTTATTCAGAAATATAATAATACAAATGATATTGTTTTCTATTGTTATACTGCTAGGAAAATATTTCTTTGTATGTGTACTATACTACTTCTTATAAAATAGAATTTTTGAGAATGGAAAGTTTAGATTAAATATGTAAGAATTTTAACTTATTTGAATTGTTTATTATATACTCATTTTATATATATACTTGAATATTAATATTCATTCTAAGATTTGTTTCTGAATGTCAAGAAGATTTAAGTTATTTATTGAAAGAAAGATAAATACATGTTATAAGCTATTTTTAAAATAATCATTTTAGATTAATTTTATTATAACCTTTTTAGGGGTATTTAATAATAAATCAAACTTTCATTAAGTATTAAAATTTTTAGTTAAATTATGCATTATTTTGAATTTTACCACACAAGCAGTTTTAAAAATTACACAAGAGTAAATCTTTGGTTTCATTTTCCTACTATACATACAATTCTGAGGCAGCTTAAGTACTTTTTTCCATTGAGTTTTATTTTAATTTAATAATATTCACATTTTCTTAAAAATGTTGCATAAATTTCTTTTAAGTTTTTTCTTACAAATTATTTTATGCATATATTTAATATAAATTTTTTAGTTAGCATCAAACAACTAATGTAAATTTTTTGATTTGGCTTTAAACTTTATTTTTCTCTTTTTGTAGAGGTCCTGTTTCTTGATGAAAACCGTTTGCTTGAAATTATTGAAAAGTGTAAAGAAGAACAAAACTTTTCTCTATTAATTCGAACACTAGGTCAAGTATTTTCAAGTGAAGAATCCTTAAAAAAGAGTTTTAAGAGCGATATTACCAAAGACAATCTATCCAAAGAGGATATTAGAGCTATGGAAGTTGATGAAGATAAAGACAAAGATTCATCCAAAGAAGGTGGGAGCTCTGAGGAAGAACCAGTTGATGCAAAACCTCCTGTTGTAACAGTGGATATTAATTCTGTGAGAAGGGCTTTCACTGCCCTTTTTAAAATACCTGACTTTCCTTTCCAGCGAGCTATGATCAATGCACTTATTATTCTTTCAGAAAATTTAGAATTTGATTTTAAATATGGACATAAACAAGCTATTGATCCCAGCTTTTTGAACATATTTGTTATTGTTATGGAAATTCCTATGTTGGAATATCCTGAATACTTAGAAGCTGCATTACCAGCATTTTGCAAGGCAGCATCTTTTCTACCTGTTCGTAGCCAAGCTGTTTTAGCTCGTACATGGAGTGCTTTTGATCCAGAACGACTACGAGGCAAAGTTAACACTCTCCATCAATTTATTACATTGCGTGTCATTGGAGGACAATTTTCAAGAGAATATTGTATCAATGATGAGGAAAGTGTAATAGCAGCAACTAAGCTAATGAAATTACTTTATTATGCTAGCTTACTTGGTGGAATTGTTGAAGATACCGAGTTTGGTAATGAGGATGATGACGATGATGATGCTGTTGAACCAGATGAAAATCTTCATGAACTTTTAGGTGCCAGAGCATTGCCGGAATCAAAGGATAGTCAGAAAGCAAAAGAAGATCCTCTCAGTGTTGAACTTAAAGTTAAACCAATTGACTGCAGGTCACCCTTGTTACCTTTTGAAGCCTTTTATAATGAGCCTCTTAGTGATCTTTTAGAAATGGATCGTGACTTTGCATATTATAAAACTGAGGGTGGCAAATTTTCATTCATGAACTACTCATTTATTTTAACTCCAGCTGTTAAAGCTATGGGTTTGTATTATGACAACAGGATACGGATGTATAGTGAACGTAGAATATCCGTCCTTCAAAGTTTAGTGCATGGTAATCCTCCAAACCCATACTTAAGATTACGTGTGAAAAGAGATCATTTAATAGATGATGCTCTAGTTGGGGTTAGTATCTTTATTTTTTGAAATATTTTTTTTTTATGTGATGGAATTATTTATTTTGTTCCCTTTATCAGCATAGAATTTTTTTTATCTCTAATTAAATATGTCACATACTTTAATTTAATAAACTTTTAAAGTATTATAGATAGTATAACAAATTTCAGCAATAAAAAATTTATTTAAGAGAAATTAACTTTTTGTGTGAGTAGAATTTTGTGAAGAAAAGGGGCTTTTTATAATTTTAAGATATTTTGTTTACTTGTGTATTATCCTGTCAGCCATTTTCATCAAATCAAGTTATTGCTAAATACTGTGATATACAGCCAATCAATGGGGAGGGGGGGAGGGACTCTGTTGAACGTACTTCAACACAATAACTTTATTTATACATTCTTCTTACTATATTTTTTTTTGTTGAGAAAAACATTTAAAATTTGAAACATTCATTCCAAGGAAGAAACATAGTGGAACATTTCCAAAGTTACTGGATCATTCAATAAAAAAAAGAGTATTCTAAAGGCTTAACATGTCTATTTAAAAACAAACTGCTACTTTTGAATAATTTTGGCTGGCTGATATTTTGTTCTATGGCACAATGGAGAATACTAGCACCCCTGCAAAGTCAGGTTTGGGACCCCAAGCCAGATCTTACAAATGATTGCTTAACCATAAGCTTTGGGCCCCTTAGAATCCAGGGGCCTCCATGATGCAGAAGTGAACGTTACGCCACTGGATTTGTTAGATTTTTCATTAAGAGAATTTAAGTAATGAAATGTACTTTAAATTTAATTTTTTATGCAGATAAACTTGGGTACAAAATCTATTTATTAGTTGACAAATATTTAAGTAAGAAGGTTTTATTCTGTTTTAAATATCAAAGATTCTTTTAAATTTTGAATAATTTAATCAAATTTTGACTAAGTAAAAGGCAAGGTATTATGTATTATTCTTAGTAGAATTTCTTTTTATCTTTATTTAAACCTAATATATTATACTTTAAAGTGTCATTGTTTTATTGAGAATGAACTATATATAGTTTTAATGCGAATGAACTATATTATATATATAGTTTTAATGAGAATGAAATATATATATATATGGATATATTGCCTCAAAAAAATGCAATGAATATAATAACAATTTGATATCAAGTTATGCAGTAAGTTTTATTTGATCATTATCAGATAGTTTTAATTTTGATATGATTATGTATGAGTAGTATCTATTTTATTATTTTAAAATGATTGAATAAACATGGTAATAGCATTGTTAGGGTAATAGCAGTAGTATTTCTAGTAAGAATAAATAAGGGAAACCACTCACAAATGAAAGAGATACTTTAAAAATATTTATGACTAAATCATGATGCACAGTTTGTATTAAAAAGTATTTTAAATATTTTTTTCTACTAAAGACTCACTCAAAAAAATCAAAGTCACTTAATTTCATGGATTCATTAAATTTAATCTTTATATATATATAATACATTTAATGAAGCTGCTAGATATTACCAGTTGTGTTTTGAGTGTTATTTAACAAAGTATGCCATATCTTGAAATTTCTAAATTTGAAAATCTAGTATCAATACTGCTTTAATTTTAATTTAAATATTTCTTTTTTATACCAGGTGGTTATATAGTTAAACTTCCCCTATAAACAACATCCTACAGCACAAACAGGTGAACAAAATGCACTGAAATTTTGTATATGTGCCATACACGTGACATGCTAACAAAATTTTGGAAAAACTTTTTAGCTCCAAAACGCCCACCAGAGAGTGTCTTTTCAGGAAAAACATGAAATTGAATACAATAAATGACCAAAACAGAATGCGAAAACAGTATTAAAAATCCATTCCAAAGAATTATGAGTTATAAAATGCAAAATCGAGAAAAGCATTAGAGAAAAATGTTGAGATTTTAATGCTGTGGAAGAAGAGGAAGCTTTATCCAAAACAGGTTGGGGGATAAAACGTTTGCAGATGTTGTCATGTTTAAGTCTATGTTGCCAACTGTACTAATGACAATCGCTTTAGTTGAATGTGCGTTATTGGTGTAACTGTTTTACAAAAACAAGCAGAATGCTTCCGCTGAAGTTCGTGAATTTTGTCGTAGAATGTACCTACAGCGTGGACCAATATCTGCTAAAGGTATCCCGGCCATAATAAAGAAATTTGAAGAGACAGGGAAATTAGGAGTTCAACCCGGAAGAAGACATAAATGTGTCACACCAGTACTTGTTGATGGCTTCAAGACAGCTATTGACATACAGTCAGAGAGATCAGAGTTTGAGGGCAGTAGCATGCATGTGTGAAGTTTCTCGATAGACTATTCTTACAGCACTTTCCGAAAAGTACTCAGAAATATAATGAACTACTTCCCATACAAGATCCACTATACTCAGGAGCTGCTTGATAGGAATAAGTTCAATGTCTCTCATTAGCAGTCAGTTTTCTCAACAGAATGACTGTTGATGTGCTATGGCCTTAGATTTCTGGGGAACAATGAGCCTCATTTCTACCTCAATGGGACAGTCAACACACAGAATTGCCACATTTAGGCTAAGAAAAATCTGCAGATCCACACTGAAATTCCTCTACAGTTGCTGAGGAAATTGGCAAACATTGGCCTGTGATATGTTCCTTTACTGGTTGTGGGTACCATGACATGCTGTAGATGTTTGTTGTGCCACAACTACAGCAAAGACGGGTCTTTACATTGACCATTTTCATGCAGGATGGTGCATCCCCACATATCCATGGGTCCATGATATGTGGGGATATGTGTGTATTGCTCCAACATTTCACAGAGGAACATGTTATTAATCGCACCTTTCGTAATCCATGGTCACCATGTTCGCTGGATCTAACTCAGTGTAATTTCTAGTTATAGGGCTGTTTAAAAAGTCTGGTGTATCATGGAGGTGTTGCGATGTTGAAGGACTTAAAGAACTCTATAATGCTTCATGTGTGAAGCCTCTTAACTGATCAGTTATGATCTGCTGTTGAACACACTGTCCATCGACTTGAAATTTTGCAGGTGAATGAGGGTGGTCATGTGGAGCGCCTTTTCCTACATTGTTCTGGACACAACAACTGCTCCTCTTGTGCAATTTTGTCCTAATTTGTTCTTGTTTCTGCAAACTGAACTGTTTTTGTTTCTCCCTTACCTTTACTTAATGTGATCAGAAACTAGTCAATAAATGTTAATATTGTTTCTGTATTCCATTTTGGTTGTTTATTGTGTTAAATTTCATGTTTTTCCCGAGAAGGCGCCATCTGGTGGACATTTTGGAACTTTTTTTTCTCGAAATTCCATGAGTGCATCTCCTGTATAGACCATATGCAAAATTTTGTTGCATTCCATTCACCCATTTGCGCTGTAGGATGGCCTTTATAAGGGAAATTTAATTATAATCACCTGGCATATAATCTATATTTATTAATTTATCATTATTTTACTTTTAATAATTTATACAAATTTTATGTATAAATTAGTATTCTTTACTGATTTATTAGATAAAATTTTAAAATTTGCATTTTTGTTTCATTAGTTGGAAATGGTAGCAATGGAAAATCCTACAAATTTAAAAAAACAATTGGTTGTTGAATTTGAAGGTGAACAGGGAATTGACGAAGGAGGTGTTTCCAAAGAATTTTTCCAACTTGTTGTTGAAGAGATTTTCAATCCTGATTTTGGTAATTCTTATATTTTTATTCCCTCCCATCTTTCCTCATGTGTAACATTAAATTAATTTTTGGTTTGAATTGAATGTCTATTTAAAAAGAAGTTATTTAATTTTGTTAATAATACTAAACATTAAATTTACTTAAACTTAGCAACATATATTGTAGATGTAAAACATGATTTCTTAATAAATTCTTTCCATTTCTAGCTATGTTCACTTTAAATCCAGAAACACAAATGTACTGGTTCAACCCAACTTCATTTGAAAGTGATGCACAATTCACTCTTATAGGAATAATTTTGGGCTTAGCTATTTATAACAACATTATTTTAGATGTTCATTTTCCTATGGTAGTCTACAGGAAACTAATGGGAAAGAAAGGAACTTTCTACGATTTATCAGATTGGAATCCTGTGAGTATTTGTAATTTACATGACTATAACATCTTAAAATTATTTTAAATAACTTTCAGTACATTTTTAGTCTCTACTGTTTCTAACTGCAAATGCCAGATTTTAATGCATGTGTAGTGCTTTAATGTAATGTAAAAAAAGGTAAAACAAATATTATTAGTAATCAGATCAATAAATGATTTAATTATAATTTTTTTTTTAGTTGGAGAAAATAGATATTTTAAGCATTTCTTTATTTCATTTGGTGTGCTATTTTTAGCAAAGGAATTTTTAAAGAAAGTGATAAAATATTTTCTGTGAAAATGAAGACTTTAGAAGTATATGGAAATCACTTTTCAGAGCTATGAGATTATGTTTTATTCTTTGATAAATTGCGTTAAGTTTTTGAAACATTTAGTACTGCTGTACTCATTGTAGCAAATTTAAATACTGGGTTAGCACAAATGAATGTACTGATTTTTTAAATATTTATATTTTTTGAATTATTACATATATTACTATGAGTGATACACAAAATTAAAGAAAAATAAACCAAGTTTTATTTTTAGTTACAAATTGTTGTGTGAACCCCTTTTGTTACACTATAAACATCTCATTTGTAATTAAGTTTATTCCAGAATTTTGTAGTATTACACTATTTAATGGTTTCTAATGCTGCACAAATGCATTCTTTAAGTTTTTGCAGTGTTTTTGGCTATGAAGGTGAGAAAAAAAATGGTATATTTATCTTTAATTTCATTTATCACTTATTCTAATATTTGTAATAGTTTTAAAACTGTAAATTTTTAAAAGCTGATCATTCATTTGTTATGTTTTCAAGTTGTAAAGCTACTAATAGAAAATTTCTAAATTTTAAGCAAAGCTTAGGAAAAAAACATTTTGAATTGGGAGACAGACAATTTAAATATGTTGTACAGAAGATACTTGTGAATTCATTAGTATAATATTCTAATAATATGTATGAAGTTCATTTATTAATAGCTTATATCAAAACAGTACCAAAAATTATGATGCAGGTCAAATTTGTTAAACAATATTTAAATTTCCATTCTGGCATCAGACTGTTAAATTCCTTTTTTAGTAGGTATTTCTTATTCAAATTAATTGGATTGTGTTATTGCTAGGAATATAAATAACTGTATTGCACTCTCTTAACATTTTTTTAAGAACAAAATGCCAGCTGAATACTGTAAACAGTGTGTTGAGGTAGGTTGGGACACAGCAAGCAACATGCAGCCTTTTGTTACTTCTCAAACGATGACATTTCAAAGGCTTTTATTTACCTTACTTTTCCTTCCAAGAGATTTTCACTTTCACTCTGATACAAATACCAAAACAAAACAAAACTAGTTAAAAGTTCCATCTAAAAAGTCGTGATGCTCCTAGCCATGAAAAGGGTTTGTTAGGAATGTAAATATAACAATCTTGTCTTGAAGTAACATTGGTTGTTTAGATTACAATGATGCTAAATATGTGCCATGCCTATACCTTCACATCAGGTTCAAGACCTGTATGATAATATCGAATGCAAGCAGTCCATGGCCATTCTCATTGGTACCTCTACTGATACATTGATTATGTTGCTGCACATAGAACTAAAATTCATCTGAAAAGGTGACTTGGTGCCACTATTGTATTCAGTTTTGTCATTAGGGGCATTGCTTTCCCTTCATTTCTTTTTGCTGTAGTGTCAAAGGAAGCCGCAATAATGATCCCCATGCAGACAGTTGATGCTCAAGAAATCATTCCATTGTCTGTTTAAATACTTGTTCTGCTGCAAACATGCCCACTTCTTGACTCAAAGTCCGTGATGTAGCTTTACGATCTTGCATGACATTAAGTTTTACCCTCGTAGAAACTCATCAATTTCCATATTCTTATGACAGTTGTAGAATTTCTACAATTGCAGGTAGCACTATCATGAAACTGTGCTCTTGATGGGCTATGATAATGAGGCAACCAAATTTCAACACATAATGGTAGCTGTTTCTCTTTCTTTTATGAGGTTTAATGCAATCCTCTATCAAACAATGAACATTTGAATGGATTTCTGAATGAGAAACATGCTATTTCTTTTATATTGAGTTTGAGATATCATCATTCAGTTGCATTTAAATGCTTATTATTAACACATCTCATCATCACATTTCAGCATCATTCCTTCCATGTAAATTTGACATTTGTATGATCCCTCCTTCATGGTATATGAAATTTTAATGGCCAGTAGTGTATTTTGAATAGTTCATTTTAAATCTGCAAACTGCACTTACTTTGTATTATATTGGTATAAATAAAATTTAAAGTATTTTCAATTTTAATTTTATCCTACTCTGTATAACTGAAAATATAACACTAATATTTTACTGAACAGATGTAACTAATATATATTTTTGACTATATTGAAAATGTCTTCTTTATATTTATAGACTTTGTACAAAGGGTTGAAGGACTTACTGTCTTATGAAGGAGATGATATGGAGACTGTTTATATGCAGACTTTTAGAATAACATATAAGGATGTTTTTGGAACCGTACTGGTCCATGATCTAAAAGAGAATGGAGAGAAAGTTTTAGTCAATCAGTCAAGCAAAGAAGTATGTATAAAATTAAATATTATTAAGAAAGTAATTTTTTTTCTTTTCATTATAGTATATATGTTACACTGGTGAACAATTGCTAAGAATAGATATTATTGTCACCCATAGCAAACACAAAATAGTGGAAATCAGAATAATTTGAAGTTATGCAAATGGAAATTTTTCATTTTGACATGTGTTTGTCACTTTATAGCATTAATGAGAAATGTAAAGGATTTACTGCATTGGGATGGGTGTTGTTCTAAATGTGTGAAAGTGTAATGGAAAAACTTAAGTTGATAAAGGTGAAGTTTTAGGCATGTCTTTCAATATGATAAAGATAATTTTATGCATTATTGGAAAATTTCAAGAAGGGGACAGATATTGCCAAGGGGTTCAGTATCAGCTTTTAAAAGTTTTATTTAAAGGCTTACTTTTCCAACTGGTGCATGAAACTGGGATTATGATCAGCTGCCTCATGTGTGCCTTTTTGGTGGTGCTGTCAATAATAAGTTTGTTAAAATGAATAACAACACATGTCATGGGATAGACACTACCGAGAATTGTCTAAGTAGTGAAGGTTTTCAATGACTCCAGATTTAAAACCCTAATAAAAAGTTTGCAATGAGGAAGGTGCTTGCAAATCAGCAATATCCTTCAAGAACACCCTTATCTTTGCTGTAAAAGAGTGGGATAAATTGCCTGAGAAGCTGCTAAACCATGTTTATATGCTATAATGTGTAGAATGTTGCATCAGACTCAGTGGTAGGTATATCATGTACTAAAAACTTCTGATATCACTAATGAGCCTTTTTCTGCACACTGCATGAAGGGAACGTTTTTAGCCTTAATTAATTTCCAAAATGTGTATTTCAGAGCACAATAAATTGTCTTTATAATAATGTTTGAATACTGACATTATTATTTTATCTTTTGTAGCTTCTGATATATTGTGTCAGTTTTATTCTATTTTGTGATTTGTCCTTTGCAATTGTTCACCATGGTATGAAATACAGTATATGTCATTATAAAATAGTATAATGCAAATTCTGTTATTGTAATAATAAAGTATAATCTTTTGATGTAAATGATCCATCCATCATCTTATGTTTTTCTCTTCTTAATAGGAATTTGTTCGACTATATGCTGACTTTTTGCTTAATAAATCTATAGCAAAACAATTCCAAGCCTTTAAACGAGGTTTTCAAATGGTAACAGATGACAGTCCTCTTAAAATGCTTTTTAGACCTGAAGAAATAGAACTTCTTGTTTGTGGTAACAAGGTATGTTCTAATTACATAATATTGAATTATGTAACAAATGATTTTTGATTCTATCTTCATAATTGTTTCCTTTTCTTGTTTTTAAAGAAAGTTACAAGATGACAGAAATTTGAAAAGTATGATACCTTTAAGCCATTTTTTATACTGCTATAGTTGGAAATATTTAGTCTATGCATTTAAAATGTTATTTTTAGAAGAAAATGAATATTGAAAATAAGTAATCATGCTCATAAAATGACTCAAAAGGACCAACTCATTAAATAATTTTGTTTTGTTTTGTTTGCATTATGTTGAGGAGCTATATACTTTGAATCATATGAGGCTGAAAGTCCTCATGTAGGCTTGATAAAGTCTGGAGATTGTGATGCCAGCTGGAATGTCATATTCATCCCTTAATTATAGTTCAAAATTATGAGATTCATTACTGTTAACCTTCATGTCACTACTTGACATGTTCTTTGAACAATCAGTCAATACATCTTTTGTTGAAAATGTAATATGTATTAACACTTAGAGGCATTTTGAAAGCTGTAAATTTTTATATGGCACTTTTTATTATTAAAAAATGGTTACTGTCATTTTTTAAATAAAAATTGTTAATTGAAATTAATGGGTTATTTTTGATTTGATTTTCAGTTTTATATATATGAATTTAATATTTTTATTTGAATATTAATTTTGTTTTAAGAATCATAATTTATAAAAAAAATTAGTTAAATATAGAATTTTAAATTATTATAGTTAAAAAAACAATATGTTTATTTTATTTTTAAAGGATTTGAAATTTATAAGAGCGAACTTAAAGGATGTAATCTGGTAGAAATTATATGTCTCCTAGGTAGCGTTGGCTGTTGCAAGGTGTTTTTGGCAACACAAATATTTGTCCCAAGAAAGGCAGTAAAAATCTCTAGTACTTTGTGTGAATTGGATCATCACCTTCAGTGAAGGGAGAAGATAATGATACCTTCTGATCCCAAGGAGACTTGTACTTTTAAAGAGGGTGTGTCAAAAGAAAGGCTATATTAATACTTAAAGAAATCTAAACAGTTGCCTTTTTTTCCATTATAAATTTTAAAGGAAGAATAGGAATATTTAAATTTCATGCACACATGGAAGAATTGAAACAGTGATCTATATTTTTAAAAGAAAATAATGATAATAAAAGAATAAACCAGAAGAAACATTTGAGGAAAGTGCAAAACAGTGAATAGAAGGGTAAAATCAGTAACATGTATAGGGATATTACCAAGTACTGTCAACCAATTTTTAAAAATAACAAATCAAAGTAATAAATATAATGATTCAACTTTTATGCTCTGAAAATAAAATTCATGCTTTTTAGCCTTTCATTAATTTTGGGTAATTCATTTTTAAACATAATTTTAAAAAATTTCAGTCTAAAATTCTACAACTCTTATTTATTCTTTTATATTTACAACAGGAAAAATAAAACAAAAATTGTAGATCTTGTTGTTATTCAAAAAAGAACACAGATATGAAATAAATTTGATTGAAAACTTAGATGTTAAATTTAATTAATTCTCAAGAGGCCCTAATGATGTGCTAATTTTCTTTTCTTTAAATTTTGCTTTGAAATGTTTTAAATGCATATGGCATCTTATAAATAATCTTGTATCATTTATTAATGAACTAAAATATATTATCTGAATGCTTTGTAGATCTGATAAAAAAGGGTTAATGTGATATGAATCTGTGTTTACGAGTCACTTGGATTATATAAATACTTGACTGTAAACACTGTTCAATTGATAGTATGTTTGTACCAGAGATAGCAGATACCCTCTAAATGAAATCACATTTAATTTCGCAAATATTTATTTTGCTAAAACATTTTTTCCTCTTATTTGAGTAAATGATAGAAAAGTTTTTCAGATATGTTTAATGTGCATCACTACGAGAAACATACTCTTCTAAAAAGAGGTTTCCTCAAAATTTCAGAAGGGCAATGACGTTTAGTGTTACTAGCCAAAAGTTATACTAATTATTGGAGCTAAAAAATGCAAGAAAGTTTTGAATCTGTTTCATTCTTTTACTGTTTTATAAGAGCTTCTTTTGGCTTGTTATACAAATCCATCTTATTTGAAACTTAGGAAGTAGATCTCCTGTACTTTTTATCGATTTGGTCATTATTTTTCAAAATTGAGTTGATATCTGTGAGACCTTAGGATTACAAATTTAAGCATTTGTATGATATAATGTTAATACATGTACATTTAAGGAACACAGTTTTATTAGTAAATTGAATTTCAAATGTTTTTATCTTCAATCTTCATTTATTGTATCTACTAATTCTAGACTCGATAAGAACTTTTTGAAAAATATTAAATTACCAATTGAATATTATTAAATATTACAAATACTTTATAAAATTTTGTGGAATAGTTTTAAAATGCCAGTGTGTGTATGAATGTCTTAGTATCAAAACAAGTAAGAATTATGCTTGATTGTGATTGCGTATTTTAATGGCGCAAGAGCCAATTTTGGCTAAGCTGCACCAAACGCTAGTTTAATCAGTAAATGTATAAAATTGTTAAAAACGGTTTACAAAAAGAGTTGCAGTAATAAAAGGTAAAATCTCAAAATAAGCTTAAAAACAGTTCTAAAATTCAAAGTAACCAGATTTTGGTGAAAATTTTCTCCACCAAGTCGGATAAGTATGATTATAAAATGTTACTTTTTGTATCTAGTCGGGATTAAACATCATCTTGTATATAATTCTAGTCTAACTTGATTCTTTGAAGAACGGGCTTAATTTGACAAAATTTTTCTTTTAGAGGATTAAAAGTTGATGAAACCTCTTTTGATTTACAAAGGAAAAATCAAATTTTTATATATTTTAAATTGAGATATGAAAAAATAATGAATATGTATGTGTTATAGAATTTTGATTTCAATGCCCTTGAAGAAGCTACAGAATATGATGGTGGATATCAGTCAGATACTAATATAATAAAGTAAGTTCTTTCAACTCATTTCATTTTTAAAATTATCAAGCATAATTTTTCTCCTTTAATATTTTACATCTTTTAATCATTTTAGGTGGTTTTGGCAGCTTGTCCATGACTTCAACCTAGACCAAAAAAGGAAGCTTCTTCAGTTTACTACTGGTAGTGACAGGGTTCCTGTTGGTGGTCTTAGTAAGCTCAAATTAGTCATTGCTCGTCATGGCCCAGATTCAGACAGGTAATTTTTATTAAGATAAGCAAATTTCATCATTCAAATTAAGATGATATATTGATATGAGATTTTAATTTATGATGCTTATTTGCAGATATTCTTAGCATAAAAAAATATTTTTTAAAAAAAAATTATTGAAAAAAAGTTAAATTTTATCTATATGATTATTTTCAGTTAATGGCTTATGATTGGAGGAATTTATTTGTGTTTCATGTACAAGTCACATCTAAATATTTTTCTTATTTTAAAATGTGAACTTTTATTTGTTAGTTAAGTGAATTAATTGCCATTATTTTGATAAAAATATTTTTTAACAATTTGCTTTTTCATGGAATTATTCAAGGAAGCTTACGATGTATATTAAATTTTAATGAATTTATAAAAGTTTAATGTGTAGCATTGGCTTGTAGAAAGAATAATTTTTTTTAGTAAAGAAAAATGAAACTAAATTGTTACTATTTTAAATTTAAAAAAAAATTGAAAATAAAGATTTTATTTCTCTTTTGGCTTTAAATGAACTGACGTTTATTTATTGAGAAAAAAACCAAGAATGTTAACACCATTTAAAATAATTAGTACAGTATTTTAATCATGCCTCCATCATCAAAAGCTTTTGCACAATATTTGTTTTATAAATTCTAATAATTAGTTTAAAATTTCCTTGCTTTATTTTATGCATTAAATTAAATATCTATGAATTGTAAAAATAAGTTAACAATAATTTTACATTCTATTGGAAATTTTTATCAAATGCATTTTTTTCAATTTTAGCCAAGTAGTTCTTAGCAGCGTAAGCAATCATTTTTGTTTAAAATTTAATTTTTCTCTTTAAAATTCTAGGCTACCCACAGCTCATACATGTTTCAATGTGTTATTGCTTCCAGAATACAGTTCAAAAGAAAAGTTGGAAGAGAGACTGTTAAAAGCCATCAATTATTCGAAAGGATTTGGAATGCTCTGATCATAGCTCCTTATCCTAGATCAGTGCTTTATCGAGAGAATCTTCTCGTGCCACTTTTTGTAAATACCAGAGATAAATTAATTTACACTCTGTACAGCTCTCTCCCTTGGAATGTTCATGCCTCTGTTCAAATATTATGCTTCTAGTGGAACAATAATTTTATTCTACCCCTTTCTCCCATTTTTCCCCCCCTTGTGCTTCTGTTAAATTATTTTGCTGGTATTATACATTTTACAAAGAGCTGGAGTTAATAAATATTAAAAATTGATTTTGGTAACAAACCCTTTCTTGGTAGTGTCATTTCTACAAACAAATCATTTGAAATTTGTTGTATTTAATAAACTGATTTTCATGAAAAAAGTATTTTATAATTAGATTAATTTGCTCTGTTGCAAAAAAAAGTAATTTTCAGCTTTAGCATTTTCTATTATATAAATACATAAACTGTAATTAGTTTTCAGTTTTGTGAGTCAATCCTCCATTCCGTTTTCTACTGTATCATCAGTTTTTACAAAAAAAAAAAGAAAAGTCATTTTTGAGAGATTCAGAATATGGTCATTAATTAAACTTGAATTCAGCAATAAAGTATTTTCTGCAAACTTTGGCATTCACTTTTTATTTCAGTTGGTTGTTACTGCAATATTAATCTATTACTTGTATATAAATATATTTAATGTGATTTTTGAAAATTCTATGGAAGTGTTTGAATTCACATATGATTTTCAATGTTAATTAATGTAGTACTTGATGTGTTGATTACAAAAAAAAATGCCTATATATTAAGAAATTTACAAATCCTTTAGCATACTTCTCAGTATTGTGTATATAAAAATAAGCATATAAAAACAAAGTTAATATATATATATAGCCTAATTTATGACTTAAATGACATCTCATTTAGAATTGTGAGATTTCCACAATCTTACATTATGTTTTCATTTTATAAAGAAACATTTTATTACCAAAGTTTTTTCTTAAATGTAATTAAAAAGAATGATTTTTTTAACACTATCAATAGAAAAAGTTTGATAAAGCCACACTGAAGAAAATCAATTTCTTTCAAATTCATGTCTTTTTCAATTTCTAATTTAATTTTATATCTTAAGAAATTGTAATGATTGTCAATATATAATAAATAAGCTACCAAAATATCACCTTGACAAATATAAAATTAAAATGCTTTATTTGAGAAGATATTTAATTAACCACCTGGAAATATATTGCCGTTAATATACAATATCAGTTAATTTTTTTGTATTTAAAAGATCAAAGTACAAATTGCAATAAAGAATTGTTTGGTAAATGTATTAAAAGCAAATTTTTATTTTTGTATGAATAAAAAAATAATTTTGTAGATGAATTTATAACAAATGTGACATATCTATATACATACAAGTATACACACATAAATGTTTTACACATTTGTCCTGTTAGTGACTAGCACACTCTTTAAAACTTTACTACCTGCAAGTTCTTTTCTCAATTTTTCACGAACTTTTAATTTTTTTTCTTCTCTTTCTTTTAAGTTTCGCAAAAGTTTTTCTTTTAAAATTTGTTCCTGTTCAAGTAATCTTTCTTTGTTTTTCCTCTCTCTATCATGTGTATGTACAAATTTTTCTTTAATTTTTTTACCTTCATTCATTTTGTTTAAGTGCTTTTTCTTCCTTTTTTCGTTATGTTGATGTTTGTCTTTATGTCTTGTACCTTTATTATTCTGCATTTGTCTGTATAGTTCTTTATTACTCCTGTTCCTGTGTATATCTGTGTGCTTTTCTTTAACCTTTTTCAAATAATGTAATTCAGATTTTTCTTTGGCTATTGTTTTTACGTCTTTCCTTAGCTCTTCCTTTTGTGGATTAGAAGTTTTCACATCTTTTCTTTCTCTTTCCGATACCTAAAAGTACATAGATGAAATTTTAGAAAGAATTTTTTTTTTATGTTGAAAATTTATTTTAACACTATTAGTTATAAAGAAAAATGTACCTCAGCTCTGTGGAGTAATTCTTTCAATAAGTATTTGGCTTCCATTTTTGCTGCATTTTTATCTTCAATAGAAGGTTGGTTCACTTTTGTTTCTATAACTAAGGTCTTATTTACCAATGGAAACTTCAAAACTTCTTTTGTCCTCATCTGCTGGTCTTTTATTGGTGTGCTGTAAACAACATGTTATCATTTTTAGATGAATTTTTATTTTTAAGCAATAATTAACGAATACAATGTATAGTAAAAATGTGCTTTACATGTTATCTGCAAAAAAGATTTATAAAAAATGTAAATTAAAGAATTTCTAATTATATATCAGAGGCTTGAATTGTATACAGATAGATTAAAATGACATTTTATGTATTTAGATTATTTTTTTCCTTTAAAATGCAATATATCCTTAAGTGTTATTACTTTTTAGAAAGTTGAAATCAGCAACGAAATTTTTTTACTGTATGAATATGAAACATAATGAAGAAATGAATGTTTCATTATGCTCTGAAAACTTAATTTCTTACCTCAATTTTAATACTGTAACATAAAAAAAAGAAAAGATTTCTAGATTATTGCAAGTGTATTAAAAAAAGAAAAGCATTAATTTATTGGTGCACAATATGGAATCTTAATTTCAACTCATTTTTATATGTGTATAATATATATATATCTGAAATATTATAAATAAAAACATCCTGGGCAGTAATTTTGACTTATTAATCCATTGACTTGTTTATTGTTGGTGAAAAGAAAAACTTTCCTATATAACAAAAAAAAATGCTTCATTTTGGAACATGATCAGTTAAAACTTCTGTATTCTAAATGAAAAAATATTTACAAAAAATTAATAAGAGCTTAGTCATTATTGTAGTTGATTTTTTCATAATAAATAACCAAAATTTTTCTAATTAAGTACATTAAAGTAAAAATTGTTATCTTAATTATGCGTATCTAGGAAAAATATGAATTATAAAATAGTAACAAGAAATGTGAGGCATGTGAATTTTATTTTACCTTAAAAATTTATATAACTACCTCTTATAGAACAAGTAAGAAATCAAAATTAACTGTTAAACCATCATATCTTAGTTTAAGGATATCAAAAGTTAATAAGTACATTCTAATGTATTTATGTAGAAAGTTGCAAGATCTTCAATTGTGTTGTAGAATCATTTTATAGTATGCATGGCACAGTTGTAAGTTTAGGGCACATACAGCTTCATAGGAAATGTTTAAAGAATGTTAAATATGTAACAATAACCTTAAAATTATCAAATATTGTTATGAAAGTTATAATATAGGTAGATCTTTTCCTGGGGGATATTGCATTATAGGGTGACAACTAATTTTGTGAATCAAGTGAGAAAAATTGTTTTTCACGATGAACCATTTTAATAACCAAATACATAACATACCTAAGTAAAATTTAACATGATTTAAAGTTCAATAATAAAAAAAACAATGTTATGTTAAGTGAGGATGAAGAACACTTTTGTTATTATAATTGAAAGAACACACACAAATTTGAAGGTAAATAAATTTCCTTTTTACCTATGGTCCCTTTTTCATTCAACTCTGTTAAGGCTAAAATTTTTTCAATCAATTTGTATTAAATTAATTTACATTTGTGGACAGTGAAAATTAGTAACATACTTCACTACATGATAAAAAATAGGAAATGCTTGTTTACAGCTGTCTCCATGCAAAACGGTAAAATACATGTTCTGCATGGAGACCGCTGTAGAGAAGGATGGCCTAGTTTTTATCATGTAGTGAAGGATGTGACTAATTTTC
>BMAV01002595.1:362376-373735 GCA_019973955.1 Trichonephila inaurata madagascariensis | reverse complement strand
CCCCCCCCCCCCCATCAAAATTGGGAACAAAAAAAAAGCAAAAGTTGTACATACGAAATAAACTTTTTATTGTGCTCTGAGTGTAATATTACTCCAAACATAAGCACATGTTCACATTCCGTAGTGAAAAACTGACTCAACAAAGAATATTATTAAACAAAAATGCCAGGTCATTGACCATTAGACCAGTGCTCCGCAACCTTTTTATCGCCACAGACCGGTCAATGTTTGTTAATTTTACCGTGGCCCGCTGAGGGGGAGGATGTTGATTGTTTATATTTTAGACTGTTTTGATTTAATCGTGACTTCTGAATAAAATATAGCTACACTAAAAAATGAATATTAAGTGATTTTCATAAAAAGTAGCCCAAACCTAAGAAAAATATACCACAGTAAATAATTTAATGTTTCTTGTGCGGACCGGTAGTATTTGATCCGCAGAACACTGCATTAGATAATGAGCTTGAATACCTTTTAACAATTCAGTCCAAGTCAATTAATGCAGAACACTCATCCAAATGAGCAATTGTAAGAACTTGTCCAGAATTACACAATCAGATTTACTATGAATATAGAGTAAGTGAAAAAGAGCCACAAATATGTATTTGTGAATGAGTATGCACAGTAGAATTGTAGGAAAATTTCTGCATTATAGGAAAGTTATCTATATTTGGATGTTTAATCTGATTATTTACCATATATATTCTTTACTTGTTAGTATAATTTTATGTGTAGTTTGACCCATGTTAATTAAACTGATAAATTTGCTTTTTAAATTTTAATGACAAGTATAGGCTTATATCCCAGTGGTAGTGTATTGCGCTTCCACACCACAGGTCCAAGGTTCAAATCCCAGGCTGGGCAAGGTCAACTAAGCCTTTCATCCCTTTAATGGGTCAATAAATGAGTACCAAGCTTGCTTGGGAACTGAACACTGGGGTTTCGCATCAGACTGACCACTTGACTGAAACATCGGCACATGCACCCCAGCGCTTAAGGTCACGTAAACTGCGATAGGCACAGTAGGTCTTGACTCTCATGGGCTGTTGTGTCACTGAGTTCAGTTCAGTACTATAGGCTTATATACTGCAGCAATATTATTTTAAAATATTTATATAATCACCATTTCAAAAATATGCAATTTCACAGAAATAATTTTAATGAACTTTCATGATCAATATGAATATTTTGGTTGGCAAAAAGTCTATTTGAAAATGTTGACAAAAATCTTACTTTGTACTTTCTGGCACAGAAGCGGCAATCTTTTTCGTTTCTGCTGTTCTCTGTTTAATACATTTGTCACTAAGATATCTATTTCGATCAAAGTCCACCTAATAAGAAAAAAAATTATTTTCCCATTAAAGATAAATAAAACAAATTATGTTTAGAGATATCAATATTTGTAGGATTAAGTTAAATGTTTTTGGATAAAATAGGAAAAATCCGTCACATGAAGAATATAAGAACTTCTCTTCCAACTTCTGCACAGCTACAGTTTTTGTGGCAACTGGAAGCCAATTAGAAGTTCTACCTGAAAAATGTAACAATATTTGTATTTGTATGAATAACAAGGTACAAATAAAAGAACATTTTGCTACTGATAAAGTTCTTAACATCGAAATAACTCTTAACGCAATTTCTCCAAGGAAATTTACACGAAATTACTAACTCCCTGTTGCATAGAAAGAACTCTCCCTACAAGCTTTCCTATTAAAATTTCTAAACAATTACTAAGAAACTTGATAAACAGAAGCTTTGATGTAATCTAAATGTTAACTTTTTAGAAAAATTAACATAATAATTAAATATAAAATACAAAAAACTTATCTAAAAAAAACTTTTGGTTTTGTAATTTAACAGATTCAGTTTATATTAGCTAACAATTAAGGGTTCTTTTACCATTATATCCTGTATTTTTCACTCCCAATTTGCTTGTTTCTTTCCATGATAATAGCCTCTTATATGCATACAAGCAAAATCCAAATGGAAATGCTATTTAAGAAGTGACATGGTTTTATAACCTTGTACTGTAATTCCAGTTATGCTTATATTGCTTAAACTAAAAGATAACATTTCACCATAATCAGCTTGGTTTACAACACACATCTATACATAAAATATAATACGCTCAAACTTTAAAATTCATCTTATTTTTCATTTTCAAATTATTCTTAATTCTTACCCAGGGAAACTGAGCTTACCCAGCAAGGCTTTAGAGCTTTTATGCCAATTTTAAAACATCAAACAATCCATAAATTATCCTACCTCTTCCTTTCTACATATTGAAAGCTTTTAAAATTTGTGAGCAATAAGAGACCTATAATGAACATTAAAAACATTTACATTTAGAAACTATTAAAGCAAAACATTACAAAAAGCCCACTTTCTGATGATGAAAAAAATCAGTACTTGCATGTTAATAACATCACTGCAACCAAATTTGTGCCATATCATAACAGCAAAAGAATAACAAAACTGATACGTATTTTCATATAGGGAAAAAAGACCTGGCTGATTCATGTGGTACAAATTTGCCTACAGTGACATTAATATGGATAGAAATTGAAATTTACACTCTTGGAAATTTAATTTTGAATAAGAATTTGTTAGGAAAAATATTAATATAATACAAAGTACAAAATTTATGAGACATACAAAATGCATAATAAATATTGAAATGAACATATATCTAAGAAAGAGAAAGGAGTACATTTTCAGGAATGAAGAGAAATTTTAAGAAGAGTTTTGATTAGAAAGGAAGCTGTAGAAACTTTCCAAAAATTATTTTAAAAACTCGTTAGTAATCAAATTTACTATTTTTTGTAAAAGACAAGAATTTTGAAAGTACTGTTTTATGAAAAGCTATATATTGAAAATATTTTCACATAAGAGAGAAACATGCATTTTAAAAGACATTCATACAGCATGTTAAAAACTTACATTAATTGTTTTTCAAATATACAGCTGTGTATTCAATAATTCGGAAAAATTGCTTAACACATGTGTGATTTACTAAAATTCAGCATTAATTCTTAAATCTTGCCAAAAAAAATAATCATATTCAATAAATATAACAATTTAAAACGGTGCTTTCCTCAAAATGAATGCAAAATTAAGTGTGCAACTCTTACCATACTAATGTAAACTGGTGCCTTGTTTTAACTTCACAAAATAAAGTGCAAAATATGACTAGAATATTGATTAAGATGAAAGAGAATATAGCACATAAAGTACAGAGTTTATTTGATACTTTTCCATTTCATTGGTGCAGGTGATAAAGTCACCAAAAATAATATAAACCAATGGCAAACAGAATATTTTAATTAGTAACCTTTTAATGTCCAATTTCAAAACAAGCTGTGCTCTTTTCTTATCAGTAACCTTTCAACTTGTCATAGTAAAAGAAATATCCAGAAAGGCCCATGGAATTAACATTTTTTTTATGTGTATACTATGTGTTGTCCCCAATAAAGTCTGCTAGGTGAGATTTGCACCAGCGGAATGGTAAAGTACAGTTTATTTTTATGTTCAAAATATATATATTCAACTTACCGTAAAATCCGACGTATAACGCGCACTTTTAACACAAAAATAAGATCAAAATTTATGGGTGCGCGTTATACGCCGGGTATAAAAGTGAGAGCTTTAAAAATAAAAAAAAGATGGGCACAGAAAAAAAATTTTTAGACTTCTAAATACATCAAAATACTATTTATTTAAAAGAAATGACATTCCTTATGAACTTAAAGGGTTGTAATTCTAGAAATATAGTACTTTTTCTAAAGCTTCGGGTAATACCTCAAATAAAGGACTTCAGAACATAAGAACATTTCGTACGCACATAGCAGGTTTCTTCGTAAAAAAGGGGGTGCGCGTTATACGGCGAATATACCCAAAAATTGAAAATTGCAGCTTTAAAGTATAGGTGCGCGTTATACGCCGGATTTTACGGTAAAAATTTTTTCTCCTTAAAATTCTTGACTATGATCTTAAACCTAAAGAACCTCATAAATTTTCATATAATGCTGACATTTCTTAGCAGAGGTCCACATAAATGCCTTATTAGTCATCCATATACTAGAGGGATATCATAGTTTCAAAACTACTTATGTAAACAGTTTACCAATGGAATTCTGTACAGGTTCACACCTTTATTTGTTGGCATCTCGGTGAATTATTGTCATCATAATAGATAGGTCCTAAACAGAAAAACAAACAACTGGCACAATTTAGCACCATTTTTTCCCCACCATCACTAAAGGTGTAGACTAAATTAGAATTCTTCCCAATTGGCATTAACAGTAGCTGTGCAGGAAGTTGAATTAAAACAACAAAAAAATATTTTAAAGTATAAAAAATATACCTTAATATCAGCTGAATAAACTTTCCCATCTGCTTCTTTGTATAATAACTTCTTACCACTTAAAGATTCCATAGCAATAACAAATTCAACATATTCTTCATACTGAATATACACTTCAAATAATAAATCATTATGAAGTGAACTTGTTTTACCAAACGTACTGTGTTCAGAGGTTGTTTTAGAAGGAATTTCCAATCTTCTGATTTTCCCAAATGTTCCAAATGCTTTTCTCAGTAATTTCTCATTGGGATGTGTGGATTTTCCACTTTCTGCAAACCAACGTACAGGCACTTCTTCCAAATGAATAGTATCAGGTCTCTCACCAGGTTTCATCTCATTTACTCCTTTGGCATCTCGAAAGAATGATTCCCAATCATGGCGCATAGGTCCACCTGAAGCACCATGAGCGGCACGTATTTGTAAGCGTTCAGAGAAACCATTTAATTTGAGGCTACCAGCCGCTTTCAAACGAGCAAGAGCTCTATCACATGAAGACTTTGTTTCTAACTCACCTTCAAATTTTATAACTGTAGCTGTGATTTTCAAGGCCTTTAAATACAAGAAAGTAACAGGCCTAACAGTTTCTTTTAATTTTTCCATCACATGCCAGTTCGATAAACTTTGTCCGGGCGAATTAAGTTTCGGTAACTGAACATTTATCTTTATTTTTGATATTGGTTTCAAATAAAGTCCAAGACTAGATTCGAAAATAATTGCCTCAGTTGTATCAGAGCAGGTTTGGAGAGGCATTGTAATAAAAAAAATTTATTTTAAATCAGATATTTGTCTTCATTGATGTTAAAACAACAGTCGTAACTAAATTCATTAGAGATGATAATATGGCACGAAAAACTCCTTATAATATAAAAATATAAGTAAAAAAATTATGATATATGATGAAAAAATAATCCATGCACTTAGAGATGGTTATAATATGTTTAACAATATAAACGGCTGTTTTTATTTTCGATATAACAACGTTTAAAATTTAGAGAATTGTGTAATACAAAACTCTTCAATTTTTCACAAACACATAACCGTAACGTAAACAAATCAAAAATTCTTAAGCTCACTTCTTTTCACATTACTAACAAATCGTTTACTAAACGTTTATTTTTTATTTGCTTTGTGCTGAAACGATAAATAGTTTAAAATATTGATAGCGTTTCTATTTAATAATTTGTTTTTATCCCGTTGCATCCTTAGCTTTTAATTACATAGTTCCTTTAAGGTACATTCAAACCTTCATAACATGCTAAGATTATTGATGGTCCAAAAAAGTATGAAGGAAGAAAAATTCATTATCAAGGCATACAATTAAAATAAAATATAAGGGGATATGATAACTAATGAACAAGACAAAATAAAAGCAATATTTATTTTAAAAAGAAATAACATTTACATCCCTCAAAAACAACATACTTCGTTTATTTCTTAAAATAATCTCCATAAATGGGGAGACATTTAACCCATGGTGATCCCTTCTAGATTTTGATGTCTGTGAAATTGCTTGAAATGGTCTATCATGGTGTCTTGCATTTTTTCCCGATCCACAAAGCATTTCCCCACCAAAAAATTCGTCAAAGGTTCAAATAAAGAAAATTCGAAGGAGGTTTAATATAGATTAAATGGAAAACATTTTCTAGACTTCCCTATTTGGTTGTATTAATAACAATTTGGTTTGATTTTGCTTATGAAATATTGAGCCATTTTTCAAAGATTTGATTCCCTTGTGTAATCTTCTCAGTCTTTCTCTTCTGATGGCTATAAACGATTTTTGGATAAATTATCAGCAGAATATTAATAACTCCACACGTCTCATACTTTAAATATCTGTGATCAATGCCGGTTTGTGTCCATTGGGCACTTGAAGCGGGCACCTAAGGTCTGGATTAACTGGACGAGCAGATTTTCTGGCTATAAATTTCGATCCTCCGATGTCAAGGGGGCCTGTAGATCTTCTGCACCCAGGGCTTGAAATGAGCTTAAATCGGCTCTGTCTGAGATTACATGGTATTGTTTTTTTCTTATATAATTCTAAAATTCTTCTAATTTTCTTCAATCTAAATCACATCCGGATCAAAACAGCGTGCCAGACTGCTACTAAGCAAATTAACATGAATAGTCATCCACTTGGCACCAGTATCATGCATGCACAGTTTATATAACAGCCACACGTACATATATTACTGGACACCTCTTGTAATTTATAGTAAATTGCAGTGCAGATTTATCCATTGGGTGCTTGAGGGCGGGCACTCAGGAGCCCGGAAAGGCCCGGATAAGCTGGACCTAACCAGATTTTCTGGTTATAGATTTCGATCTACCGGTGACAAGGGGGCCAGTAGATCTTCCGCACCCAGGGCACGAAATGAGCTTAAACCGGCACTGGTAAATTGTACAAAAAAGAAAAATAGATATTTAAAATCGTGGTTTAAAGCTTTTTTTTCCTTCCTAAATCCTCTGTTTTAAGAATACCTTTGCTTGACAAGGCGTTTCCTTAAACTTTGCTTTTTCTCTTACCCCAATATGTATATTTCTCTGTTTTTCCATATAATATCGAGCCTTACGACAGCGATTCCGAAATATAATGATCCTTCTGTTATAGAGAACTGAACTGCTATGTAACTTAAGTTACTTTAAATGCTTGTAGTGAACTGCTGAGAAAATGAGTTTACTTGCAATTTTACCAGATATATATTTAAGAGCTAATATATATGCTGGGCAAATATTAGGTTAGTTATTTCGGGCTCCTATCTGAGAACAATGAGGTAGAAACTTTTAACTTGTCCATTTATTATTTAATTTCATAAACCTTGATTACAGCCTAAAATTTTTTGAAAGAAATACAAAATATATAAAAGATAAATTTGAAATATCTAAAGAATAGAAATATCAAAATACTATAGTTTTCTAAAGTTAAGATCTAGAATGTCTAGGTTTTGATGAAAAACCAACTTAAAAAGTTTTAAGCAAGATGGGACATGATTTCTTTCCCAATAAGGGAGCTCCAATATTAATTCGGGGAGACTCACTATCTAACTTAGAAATATTTCGGGGAGAAGAGCAGCCTTCTCACGTTAATGGGCAGTGGCGTAATGTACCACCCCGCAACTCCAGCATTGTGGGGAGCAGGGACTCTAAGGGGCCCAAAACTTGACTGACGCTAAGTGCGTATTTGGGCTTGGGGATCTAAATTTGAGTTTGCAGGAGGGCCCTAATATTCTCCATTACGCCACTGTTGATGGGATTTCCTTTAGGTCTGAATGAAGAAATGGAAATTTTCTACTGTGTTAGAGGCATTGTGCGAGAAATTAGAAGTTACGTAAATTTTATGATTTTTTAACAGTGATATAATTGAACTAAGCAAGAGGATATTTCTGAGTCTATGTGTAATATGATTTGGGGTGTATTTTTCTGTTGTTTGTCTAGAAAAATTACTTGAGTCGTTAATATTTTTTTATGAAAAATTTTGAGACTTCTTGAATAAAAATTTTAATCTTAGACATTTTAATTGCTATTCTATGGTCTTCTTTCCTCATAAACTAGCAGGGATCTAAATTTTGTCTTAAAGTTATATCCTGTGACCTTTCAAAAACATCTCTGTGATATTTGGCTGTGAAATCCTAACTGAGCAGGCATAAATTATTGTAGGTCTTAAGATCATAAATAAGCAGTTTATTTGACTGTACAACTCCACGGAAGAAATAATCCCCAAAAGAAATCCATTAAGAACTAATCACAAACATAAATGATCAAGTACCAGACTAACTTGAGATATGAGGTGAAGATCACTTGTTAAACAAAATAATTGCAAAATATACTGATATGTAAGAATCAAAACACTTGTGTGTGTGTGTGTGTGTGTGTGTGCAGGCACTCTGATACAGAGGCTCTAAGTAAATGGTGGAAGCTCCACTCTTGAATTGACAAATCGAACCGATGCTAAATAAAATATGTGGATGAACTTCTCACGATGATGGTTATTCTAATAGTAAGAAATCTCTTGAATCTAGGCAAAGAGTTGATAACTATCTGACTAAATCAATGAAAGCTTCATATTGGTAATGAAAATCTCCCCTAGCTCTCTTTTTTGCCGGCGCAAAACCTTTAATTTATGTATTAAAGCTAATCTACTCCCCATGTTTCCACTGTAAGGGCAGTTAAACTTTTAACAAATGAAGAAAATTACCCCAAGTTTGAGAGGGAAGTCTCGCGAAAAAACCCACTACAATTTTACGCACAGCATTGTGAAAATTATTTCTGTAATATCTGTGTAATATATAGTTTGAAAATGAGCGAGTGTTATCCAGCGTAACACCAAGTACTTAGTATTTTGACACAAATGGATAATGTTATTTTGTAAGTATATGTGCTGAGTCTCTCTCTTTATTTTTGTAAAAGATGACGAAATTTGCTTTGCAACATTGAGAGCAATTTTACATTTCGAACACCATTCGGTGTCTGTTTAGGGCTCTGACAATAAGTTTATTATCCATTTTTTACGTGCCGACAATTCAACCAAGTCATCTGTATACACACAGAAAATTGTGTTCTCGTGTATTGAGATATCTTTCACACTCATATTTAAAAGTGCAGGTCCAAGTAGTGATCTTTGTGGAACAACTATCTGGATATTCCTTTGATCTAAGTATTATTGACTTATAAACGGGATCAACGGCCTTTTGCATGGTTTTTTCTTAGAAAACTACCCCAGTTGACTTCCTTCGATTGAAACCGGCTTTAATATGTTCTATAGCTATTGGTAGTCGATGAGATGTAGAGGATTCAGGTCGTATGCTGTATTGTACAGGAATTATACGGAAATTAATGTTTTTTCCCCAGAAAGTTTGCTGAGACTAGTCAGGAGGTAAATAGGTTTATAGTTTTCTGATTGGTCCCATATTGGTCTTTACCCTTTACTGAGGTGGTTTTCCATAATTGTGAGAAATAGTTGGTTTCTAGCATATTTTTGAAGTGATAACTTCTATTGGCACAATTTGCTGGAGAGTGTATTTGAATGAACGTCACGCTCGGGAATGTAACGCTTATTCGGCTTTTTAACTAACTAAAATTAGATGATCGCGGGCGCCTGCGCCAAAGGCGCCTATTCCCAGAAGGATGGGAGGAAAAGAGAAACCATGTGACGGAAGGATGTCAAATCGAGAAAGCTCACCCGAATGGGGAAGGATGAATGTGCCTCCAAGCACAACGTTCCATCGAAGCAGAACGCCGGCGGGGCGGAGGGGAGAAACGCAGGAAGGAAAACGGGACGGCCGAGGCAGTTAATCAAGTCGGTGACAGTTCACCAAATGAACTCAAAAGGAATGATGCAATGTAGCGAAACTGCTTGTGTTGTTCAAGAGTGTGAAAAGAGTGGAATTGTTGTGTTATGGGGGGCGAAGCGGGTTTCTCCACTTCGTTGAAGAGTATGCATATTTAATTTTAGGATGAGGATAAGTAAACAATGTTTGTGCTTGTTCGGCTTTTTTCGTCTTCATTCGGACATAAATACCCCTAAAAAGGAAAACAGGGACGTTTCTCCCCGCCACTCTGAAACCGGTATTTCCCCCCCCAAAAAATAAAATTAAAGTTCTTTGCTTCATTTGGAGGGGGCCCCCCCCCCCCCCACCTCTTTCTAGGGCAGGGGTGGCCCACCCAAATAATCTACGGGGCTATATGTGGCTGAGAACCAGCAAACGGAGTTTGCTTCTTCGGTGATCCTAAAGTAGAGAGAAAAAAACAAAAAACAAACAAAGAACCACGGACAGGCCGCGGGGAGGGGGAAACACCCTTCTGAAAGAAAGTGTGGTCAGCATATAAAAATATATATCTTTATATTAGATTTGGATCCATTATAAACATTTGTTGGAGGGAAAATTTAAAACAGACTGATATATTATTATTGTTTTCATAGTTTTTCATGTATACAAACATAGATAGTATATTAATAATAATGCAATGTCAAATAATGTTTAATTCATTTAATTAGTGAGATATATCTGTTTCTCAACTCTTCCACTTAGTTTTTGCAAGTCGATCTCAATGCATGTGTATTTGCGTATCGTAACTGATGTTAAATATTTTCGTGCGTTAAGTTTGAGCACGATTTATGTTTGATAAATTTCAATTTAGGGAAAAAAAACATTCGCAGTAACAGAAGCAGCGTGATAAAATAATAATAGTTATGGGATTTATTTTTTATATAAAAAAAATCTTTATAAATAAAAAATATTGTACAAAATAGTCGAATTTTGTGAAGTTGTAAAGAATCTCGCGGACCGCAAAATTATTCAAGGCGGGCCACATGCAGCCCCCAGGCTGAGGGTTGCACACCCCTGTCCTAGGGGAATGAATGCGGGATTCTTTCTAATCCTAGTTGAAGGATGAAAATGAAACGTAATATTTTTAAAAAATATGCTTAGAGAGAAAAAGAAATCCTACACTAAAATTAAACATAAAATGTAGAAAAAGGACAAATTTTTATAGAACTAAGAAAATAGTATTATTATCATTGGGAATATTGCAGCGATCTTAAGAATAAAAATCTATTTTTGTAAGTGAATCGAAATATAGCAATGAACAAATAGTTCTAATAATTACAATACTTAAATATACACTGCTGGCCACCGTAAATGCAACACCCTGAAGGAAGCATGCAAATAACAGGAAATTTACAACATGCATTAGCGGAGGTGAGATATGCAAATGATTAGAATTACAGTGCAGACACACATCACGCGCGCCTGTGGCGCCGACTCAAAGCGCTATTTAAGGCTTGGAGATTTCGACGATTTCAAGTTCAGCAATTGTGTTTTTCTTGTGGTTTTTTCAAAAAACGATCAGTTATACCTCTTAGAAAATAGCGATCCGCTTTTGATCAACTATCCGGGTTCGACATAGGAAGGATAGTAAACTACCGAGATTGTGGATTATTTTCAGGGAAATCGGTAATCGTGTTGGACGAAACCAAACAACTGTAATGCGGATATATGA